>CAUYQU010003495.1:0-198731 GCA_963574635.1 Cheracebus regulus | reverse complement strand
TGGCTCCTCTGCCGGGAATCTCCCGGTCTGTGGGCTACAAAAATTCGTCGGAAAGTGCGGCGTCCACTCGTTCTCTGCGCTTTCACTGGGAGCTACATTCCTGAGCTGTTGCTAATCGGCCATCTTGGATCTCTCTCCTACCCATCTCTTAATGCTTCACTAGATATATCTTATGGGGGTTTCATGTCCCATTCATAGTCTACCACCAAAAGAGCCATGAGCAAGACAATGTTTTAGGGTTTTTTTTAGTTTTTCAAGAGTCCTTCAAATATGAAATAGCAATCAAAACACAAGGTGTTTCTCACAAAAGTTTGGGTCACATTTCTCTTTTTTAAAGATGTCGCATTCCTGCAACTGAAGCTAATGAAGTGTTTTCTGCAGCATGATTGGAAATATTTTTTTAGGGTGATGCCTGAGTCTTCTGTGAAATGGTAGTAATGGTAAACAAGTAACAGCAGGAGACTGGATTAAAAAGGAAGATTCTGCAAAGAGCTACTTGCACTTCCTTCACTTTAGTCCTCTATACTGGTAAAGTGCTTTTTGGTTTCTGTGGATTCGTTTGTTTCTTGTTTTTATTTTCTTTTTCTTATCACATTCAAGAATACATTGATTCATCTTAGAGACATACAAAAATACATTTCAAGCTGGGCACGGTGGCTCACGCCTGTAATCCCAGCACTTTGGGAGGCCAAGGTGGGTGGATCACAAGGTCAGGAGATTGAGACCATCCTGGCCAATATGGTGAAACCCCATCTCTACTAAAATACAAAAAATTAGCTGGGCATGGTGGTGTGCGCCTATACTCCCAGCTAATTGGGAGGTTGAGACAGGGAATCTCTTGAACCCGGGAGGTGGAGGTTGCAGTGACCTGAGGTCATGCCACTGCACTCCAACCTGCTGACAGAGCAAGACTCCATTTCAAAAAAAGAAAAAAATATATTTCATTTGACAAGGTTTCTCAATCTTGGCGCCCATTCCCCACTTTTGAGTTCAGCCTTTGAGTGACTTGCAGTGCATAAATGCTTCCACATATCTCCATGGCTTTATCAGGTAACTGATGGCCCACTCTAGGGAAAGGTGGAGGAAAAAGGAAATAACAATGTTTTTAATGGCTAGACCACACATAAATGTTAAGCTAAACTAGGCACAAATTTAATAATGATTTCTCTGCAGGATAAGCCCTAAATATTTTTTCTCACCCTGAAGACCTTCTCTGTCTTATATTTAGGTAAGTAATTTAGAATAAACGTTGACTTTAATAACAATCCAGCATAAAAGAGAATTTTAGCTTTCTGAAAGTAAATTTGGGAATTTCCAACATCTTCCATTATCAAAATGTGAATGCACAGTTAAATATTGTTTAATATTCAGGTAAATCTAGACTGTCCTCTCAAATAAAAATAGCATTTGATAATTATTTTTATAATTATGAAGTTAGCCTGCAAGGAAGCTGAGTCCAATTCTATTCCAAATTTAAAAATCTTTAGAATAATTCTTTCTCTTTGCCTTGCTCCATTCGAACATTTAGAAACAATAAAATTAATCTCTAAAGGAATAACTCAAATGCTCTTTCCATAATGCCATGAACTGCACTCAATGTCTAACATCTGCTGGAGAGATAAATCATGTTCAATAACTTCTAAATCAGTGGTTTACAAACTATGCTTTCTAGGGAGTTCTCATGGTAAGGAAAGGGTAGGAGGAGAATTGAGAAAGTAGAACCACAAACTCTCATTTCTTCCTCAAACAGAGCAGTCCTGCTTATATGATGGCGCTTCTACATACTATTCTAAAGACAGAACTCCATTGCAAGAAACAGATTTTAAACCGCTGCCATAGATAATCTAAAGTCAACAAGAGGGGTAAGGACAGTGAATCAATGCACCTTCTTTCCTTTCTTCCCCCAAACTCTTCTAATTTAACGGTGAAAGATTTTTGAAATTATTTTTAAGGCATAAATCCATAATAACAGAGAGAACAAAACCACACACACACACAAAACATTTGTGTAGCTGGAAAATAGGTGAAAGAGTGGTCAAAGACACAACAGCCCTGAGAAAACCATATCCTATGTAAACAGAAGGAAAAGTCTAGAATGAACCTGACTTTTACCCAAGATTTGCCATACCAGGTTCCTCTAGAGAAAAATTAGTTAGAAGTCAGCTTAAGATTCAGATTCCCAAATCACTGTTCCCCTTTTGTGTAACTGTGAAACCACTACTCTTCCACCCTAGTATTCTCTGGAAAGGATAAAACAAGATCACAGAGCTGGATACATATATAGCACAGTTGAGACAAGGGTACCGTACCAAAACAGGGAAATCAGGTGAGCAAATGCTCTCCTCTCACATGGTTTTTAGAACTCTCAAACCCAGGCTTTTACCCTACAAGCAGGAGAAGAGTATCGCCTTTGCGAAGAATCCAAACATTCTAAAAGGAAGACATAAAGACAATATCAGATATTCCTCAAATAATTGCTCCAGCCAATCACTTTACAGTGAAGCTCGTGGTTAATAAGCCCCATTCATGAGTTCAGAGTTTCCAATCAGCCTTTCCATCTCTTTTGCAACAGGAGCAGACAACAAGGAGCTTGGGATGTCTGAGAATAGCACCTAGCATGGAAAATAAGACCAAAACAAAACAGGTATTTGGAGGAAGAAAACAATGCCAGGGGAAGAAAGCTTTCCCAAAATGGTATCAGTATTCTCAGAGTTATGAGAATATAATAATATCATACGAAACAACAGGATACTGTTTAAAATGAATACTCAAAAATTTTTAAAAGAAAGTTCTTGGAATTAAAATGACAATATCTGAAATTAAATCTCAATAGAAGAGCTAAAATTTATTAAATATATCAGAAAATAAAGTAGGCAACCCCATAGGTTAAAAACCAAAGAGAATGCCAATCCAGGATGTCTAATAACCAAGAACTATGAGTTCTAAAAAGAGAGACATAATAAATGGAAAGGAAAAAAAATCAACAAAATAGAAGAAAAGTTCCCAAAGCTAAAGGTGACTTTTCATATTAGAAAGACTCACCAAGTATCTGTCTCATATCATAAATTTTTAGAAAACTGAGCATAAAGAGAATTTCCTATAAGCTTTTAGAGAGGAAAAAGAGGAGAGAGAAAAGTACTAAATTCAAAATATAATATTAGGAATTGAAGTTATTTTAGACTTTTCCATAGTAATTTTGGAAGCTAGAAGGCAACAGAGCAAGTCTTCAATATGCAGAAGGAAAATTATCTCTACCCTGGAATTCTCTATCTTGATACTCAAGCACAAGGACAAAATAAAGCCTTTTCAGACAAGCAAGGTCTCCAAAGAACGTTAATTTTCTGTATTCTCTTTTTCTGGGGGCTACTGGAGAATATGCCCCCCCCCAAAGCAGGAGAGTAGGCATGATAAAGGAAGACATGAGTCCAGGCAACATGAAGTGCAAGGGGAGAGAAAGGTGGAGGAGCCCCTCCGGAGGACTGCAAGGGCAGACCCAGGATGGAGGAAGGTGCATTGGGCATGAGCATCAGTCTAGACTGGACCAGGAAGACTGAAGCTCCAGGGGAAATTTTCTCAGGCAAATAACATTTGAGCATACCTGATGAAGGATTTGAGAATGAAACGCAAACAAAACAAGGCAATTGTTAAATCGATGGAAACAAAAATGCATACAGGAAAGAAAAATTAATTGTTTCACCAAGAATAGCATTTGCATTGGCATAATATTTTAAACACTAAATATTGATTTTACTATTACAATAAAACTCTATGGAAAAGTGGGAGATAGAAGGGGTTTGCCAGGGGGATGAAGGTGAGAGTGAGAGACAGAAAGGGTTTGCCAGGGGGATGAGGGTGAGGAAGAACTAAGGGTTCATATTCCATAGTGGAAAGACACACACACACACACACACACACACACACACACACACACACACACACCGGGTAAAACAGTTTAAAGTAGTTGCCTTGGGAAATGGGAATTGGAAAAGGATGGAAACAAAAGCCTCTATTTTTAAAAAACAAACATAGAAACGTCTGGCCCTTTAAATAGACATACCTGGCTCTTTAGTCTAGGTGTGTATATCACTTTGATTTAAACAAATCTTAAGAAAAAATAAGAAAAGTCAAGAAGGAGAGGGGTATGAGTAAAAATAGTCATATTAGCCCTCTGGTTTTTGTAAATGATGGTGCCTCCTAGAAGCAAGGATTCATTTTCCTCTCACAATTAGGTACTGGACTGCTGTCCTCTGTAAACAGGAATTGTAGTGATCTAATATTACTCATAATTTTATTAAAATCTTCCAAGTATGTGTTCTTCATAATTACTAGGAGGAAGAAAGGGCAGAAGTCAATATGAGTCATGTTTCTAAAGTGGCTTAATCATCTTGCAAAAAGAATCCTAATCTAATATTTCCATGTCTCAAATAATAATTTTTCTCCCGATTTTTTTTCTGTCCACCCCCTTCCAGCTTATTCCCCACTACCATCCTCAGACAGCCCCCACCCACCACTCAGCAGCCCAGTCCTTCCTTAAGGCCCCAGGGGTGAGGGGTGTATTGGTGATATCAGATCATGAAACACTTCTTCTTAGGGCAAGGCCAGAATGCGGTGACCTACATACTCACTCTTAGAGCTAGGACAGTACTGGGCATGGGAGGGTAAAATAAAGACGTAAATGAAGAGACATCTGCTATCTTCCCAAAATAATGGGAAAACTCACCCATTTCCTCTTAAACTCAGTGAAGGAGACTTACTTACCTAATTACTTATTTATTTGAGACAGAGTCTCACTCCGTCACCCAGGCTGGAGTGCAGTGGCAAGATCGAGGCTCACTGCAACCTCCACCTCTCGGGTTCAAGCGATTATCTTGCCTCAGCCTCCCAAGTAGCTGGGACTATAGGCATGTGCCACTAAGCCTGGCTAACTTTTCGTATTTTTTAGTAGAGATGGGGGTTCCCCATATTGGCCAGGCTGGTCTGGAACTCCTGACCTCGTGATTCTCCCACCTCAGCCTCCCAAAGTGCTGGGATTACAGGCATGAGCCAGTAACTGTGCCTGGCCAAGAAGGAGTTTTAAAAAGCATTCCCAATCTTTCAGCTCCTGATAACCCCCACAGAAATCCCTATCATTTTATCTGCCTGCATGTACAGAAATGAAGAAGTGGAGGAACTTTAGTGTGGCTAATGTGGTGGCGTTTCCAGCTGGGTAAAACTAGGAAAGGATTTCAGAGTGGTTGCAGAAGCACTGGGGAGTGAATGTGGAACCGGTAAGAAATGTTCACCAGGCTCCCAGGTAAGTTGGTTTGATGAGTTCAGTGAGGTAAGATAGGTTCACTTTTTCCTCCATCAGATAATGGGAGCAAAAGTAAGAAGAAAAAAAAAAGTTTTTGAAAATATCGCAAGGCCAAGCATGGTGGCTCACGCCTGTAATCCCAGCACTTTGAGAGGCCAAGGCAGGTGGATCACCAGAGGTCAGGAGTTTGAGCCCAGCCTGGGCAGCATGGTGAAACCCTGTCTCTACTAAAAATACAAAAAAAAAAAAAAATTAGCTGGGCGTGGTGGTGGGCACCTGTAAATCACAGCTACTTGGGAGGCTGAGGCAGGAGAATTGCTTGAACCCAGGAGGTGGAGGTTGCAGTGAGCGGAGATCACATCATTGCACTCCAGCCTGGGCAAAAGAGCAAGGCTCTGTATAAAAAAAAAAAAAAAAAAAAAAAAATAGATAGCTAGATATCACAAGATGTTAAGCAGCTCCAGAAAAGAGATGCAATCTCAAATTAAACCAACACTAATTAAAAATCTAATATGAAGCTGACATTTGCTAAACACATTCACATCCATCTTTTTTTAGGTAATTTTGTTTAAGGATGCCTACGCACTCCAAGTTTTGCTCTTTTTTTATGAGATACACTGTCTATGCCTCTGTTTTTCTTAGAAAAATGTAGTGAAGCTGCTTCCATTCTACATTTGCCCTGGATGGAACATCATGATACCATCTCGATTCACAGTATTTTACATTGTCTGATGGAGCCCAATGAAACCTGCTTTATTTCTGTCCCATTTCTCAGTGATTAAACCTCAAACTTTGAAACCAAGATTGCTGTTTTGAATAAATAACAAGTGTTTTCTCACCTGTTTCTCCTTTTTCCCATAATATTTCATATTTTTTACCAGGTGGCAATGAGTAAATATGCCCATGCAGGCAAATATTAACAAGAATCAGAAAATAGGGTGACATTCCAAGGAAAGTTACAAAAATAAAATGCTCACCACGACATTCTACTGTTTTAAATTAAGTTCTCATTGGTCTGTTATAAAGTGCATTTAATTTAGATTCAGAAGACTTGGGCTTCAGTTATATTTTTGTCACTTTCTCAATATGTAAACTAGGATAAGTCTCCCTCTCTTTTTCAAACTTGGTGTGTACAAATGTAATAAGTACTTGGCAATGTCAGGAATATTTGATGAGGCAAGAAATATAAAGATATGTGTGTAGCTGGGCACAGTGGCTCATGCCTGTAATCCCAGCACTTTGGGAGGCTAAGGCAGGTGGATCACATGAGGTCAAGAGTTCAAGACCAGCCTGGCCAACATGGTGAAACCCTGTCTCTACTAAAAATACAAAAATTAGCCAGGTGTGATGGTGCATGCCTGCAATCCCAGCTACTTGGGAGGCTGAGGAAGCAGAATCACTTGAACCTGGGAGGCAGAAGTTGCAGTGAACCGAGATTGCATCACTGTACTCCAGCCTGGGGGACAGAGTGAGACTCCACCTCAAAAAAAAAAAAGAAGAAGAAGAGGAAGTGGAAGAGGAAGAGGAGGAGGAGGAGGAGGAAAAGGGGCTGGGCATAGTGGTTAATGCCTATAATCTCAGCACTTTGGGAGCCAAGGCTGAGGGATAACCTGAGGTCAGGAGTTTGAAACCAGCCTGGCCAACATGGTAAAACCCCATCCCTTCTGAAAATATCAAAAAAAAAAAAAAAAAAAAATTAGCTGGATGTGGAGGTACGTGCCTGTAGTCCCAGCTACTCAGGAGACTAAGGCAGGAGAGTCCCTTGAACCCTGGAGGCAGAGGTTGCATAAGCCAAGATCGCACCACTGCACTCCAGCCTGGGTGACAGAGTGAGATTCCATCTCAAAATAATAATAATAATAAAAAGAAAAGAAATACAGAGGCATTTTATTTCTTACTAACAAATATTATCTCAAATCTCATAACAGCATCTTCTTAATATTTTGAATCCCGCCATGGGCATCAAAGACCTTGAAGTAAATATCTGCAAAGATCCCTGCCAGCCTGACTTTCCAAGATTCTGACTTTTCTCTCTCTTTCTCAGTCGTCACTGTCTAAGTACTTAACCTCTTTCCTTTTCATCAGTCTCTCTGGGATGAAGTCCAACTTTACCACCTCTTCAAGAAATGCCTTCAAGCTACTGACAATTTTAAATATGTACAATTAAGATACCTTGCTAATCAGTGAATCCAAAAATAATAGCTTCTGCTTATTTTGTTCCTATTCTGAACCTGGTATTTATCTAAGTAGTGGCATCCCCACCAAAGGGGTGTCTCACCAGAGATTAAATCTCACAATGTGTTTAGTTTACAAACAAGTCAGACTAGCTGAGGAGGGCCTTCTTGGAAGAGTAGGGTGAGCTCTTTGCAATCATGAGTGAGCCACTCCTCCAAGAAGAGCCAGTAAGCGCTACCTCCCCTAAGAAAGGCTGGATTCCCAGAGATAGAAGAGAGGCCATAGCTCTGCATTTTCTGAGTGAACTGGAATTTGCTGTAACCCAGGTCTAGAGGTCACATAGAGAAGAGAAACAGAAATCGAAACAGCCATCCTCTGGAGAAGTCTCACTTCAAGCCCCCTGCCTAGAGATAGCCCCAAAGTTAAAATAATATTCTTCCCTGAGGAATTGCTCTGACATGTGCACAAAAAGGCTTAAGGGTGCTCCTTGCTGCAAACATCTAGAGGGGGAAGAAAGCGTAAGCATTGCCATTAAATCATTGATTCTTAATGTAAATAGCGCCCCCCTCCAAAAGGTACCTAGGCAATTTATGTGGGTGTTTTTGGTGGTCACCATCTTTGGGATGACTATTGACATTTATTGGTTATATCCAGGATGCACCCCACAAAATGAAGAATTTTACCCCCTCCAGCAAGGACTTTGCATGTCCTGCCAGTCATTTGTGTGGGCGAAAAACATCTGAGCCAGGAATTTAACTAGACTATTTATAAACATAAAGTAATTTTTGCACTCTTTTAATATACAATGACTTTTCTAGAAATGAAACCATCAAATACATTAAGACTCTGGAACTTTGTTTAATCTGAATCTTTACCATGAGTTATTTATCACCTCAGAAAAATCATGAAGTTGATGGCAACATCATCCACATTATTTAAATCCATCACAAAACAAAACCTGTCTGGATTTGGATCTGTCATATTCCTCTGCGTTTCCATACAGGGGCAAGCATCTGTCTACTTTGTTATGTTATCTGCTACAGTGTACCACTTACCTATCAAATGTGAACCATTTATATGACAAAATGCAAATTAGTTTTTATTATAAATTGCTTTCCTTTATACTCTTATATTTAGTTGGGGTATTATATTGATTTTTAATCATTTTAGGTAAACTAATATCATTTATGAATTTCATTTCACCATCGTATGTTGGTCATCTCCCCAATATTTTTGTAAAAAGAGGCATTGGTCCAAACACAGTACCTTTTTTCTTTTTTCTTTTTTTTTTTGCGGCGGGGGATGGAGTCTTGCTCTGTCACCCAGCCAGGCTGGAGTGCAGTGACGTCATCTCAGCTCACTGCAACCTCTGCCTCCCGGGTTCAAGTGATTCTCAAGCCTCCGCCTCCAGAGTAGCTGGGACTGCAGGTACTTACCACCACGCCTGGCTAATTTTTGTATTTTTAGTAGCGACGGGGTTTTACCATGTTGGCCAGGCTGGTCTGGAACCCCTGAACTCAAGCAATCCACCCGCCTCTGCCTCCCAAAGTGCTAGGATTACCATGCACGGCCCAGACACAGTATCTTCAATTGCATAAAATATGATAGATTATACTGTGGATAACCTGCCACAGTTAGAAGGATTAGCTAAATCTATATATACTGATATGGAGAAAGCACTAAGACAGCTGACTGAAGAAAGTTGTTTCATAAAAATGTATATAGTATGTACAACTGATACCAATTATATAAAAATATGTGCATATAAAAACATGCTATGTATAATTATAGCGAGAGCGGGTAGGAGAAAAAAAAGCATTGGGGGGGAGATGTCTGAAAGTTTAAAAAGAAACTGATACCAGAGGATTGAATCAGGAATGGTAGCCAAGGTGAATTTCTGCTTTATTTGTAATGTTGGAATGTATGCAATGAGAACACGTGCAGGTATTCATTACATAGTCGGAAAAAAAAATTAAAAAACTGGTGAAACAGAAATGTCAAAAAGAATTTCCAGGGAAAGAAGGCTGTGCCCAAGCTCTTGTGGTTGTCACCCAGTATTCCTGGGTTACGGGAACAGTTCCACTGCGGAGTGGCTTTCTACAGAAACAGCCTCTTGGCACAGTGGGCCCAGCGTCTCCTCATTACTGGAGGGAGCTCACGAGCCTGGCATTCTTGCACCTCTCTGAACCCAGCCCACAGCACCCTAATGCCCCACAGCACTGGACAGCTACATCAGACCCCTGCATCCTTCTGCATACTGCACTTTGACCTAAAAGCCAGCCTAGTTCAGGTAGTGCCCTCCACTGAGTACAACCTTGTGGGAAGGGGGCAGTCCAGTGCTGAGGTTAGCCAGGCCAGTGAGCAGCACTGCATTATCATCATTAGTCATAAGGGAGGCACGAGGCTTCATCCAGCTTTTGGGTTTTAAGATAATTACTGGGCAGCCATCAAAGTAGGACTGAGCCAAAGTGGGCCCCCACCCTCTTCCAGACCAAGACTCTAATAAGCATTAGGAGACCCAGGGACATAACAGGATGGGGGTGGGAGTATCAGAGGAGAGCTAGAGTGAACTCCTGGGTCTCCTGCCATCGCTGTAAGGTGGAGGGCTTGACGCATTCTGAGGAAGGAGGCACCTCAACCTACAAGACTACATCGTAGCCAACCCAGGGGTTATAGTCAACAAAAAGTACCCCCTCACCGAAGCTCATGGGGCTCATTGTCAGCATAAGTACAACAGAAAAGCTAGAACTCACCTTTTGGTAAGGCAGCTACAGCAACAGACCAGCACATTTCTCAAGCCCAGTTTGGAGGAAAAGGTGTTATACACAAAATGTCAATTTGTACCATCATTTCTCCAGGTCCCCCTAGCCTGGGGGACAAATGACACATCGCCATGGCACCAGGCCCGTGCGCCCTGCCAGCTTGGCCTGTGGGTCTCCAGACGCAGCCCTCTCCTGGGAGCCCCTGCCCAGCTGTCCTGGGCTCTGCTCCCACGGCAGCTCTGCTGCCCGCTGTTGCTGTCCATCTCCGCCAAGGCTCGGCCTGCCCATGACCTGCCACTATCCTCCTGTGGCTCCCAGCCTTAGAGAGGTGGTCTTACCTCTGACAACTGTGCTCTTTCCATCAGCTTTGGGTAGTTGAGCCTTTAAGGGATCACACAGACCTTTTTCCCCATAGAAGACACACTTTCCATGGGTATCTTGGAAAGCAGACACCTTAAGAAAACTTCCTGGATGACAAGGCCAGTGTTCCATTTTACCTCACACATCTGCATTCTCTCCAACTCTGGATGTAAGTTCCCTGCCTTCCAGGAATCCGATGAGGCAACACTTGTTAATGCTCCTTTACTTTTCACACCATCTAAACTCTAGAGTCTTCAGAACCTAGCCATCGCTACCAAGCCCTGTGCATAAATAAGATTCCTGGTGTCTACACAGAATGATGAGAGTTAAATGCAGCAATTGAGTGTGTGTTCTGGTGTAGGATCTTCTAGGTTGAAGGTCACCTTGACTATTTCTAGCTAAATAAACTTGATTTCAGTGTATCAGTAAAATGAGCAAACCACATGAGATCTTATAGGATCGAATGGCAATGTATGTGAAGGGCTTGACATAGTGCTGGTTCATATAATAACTGCAAAAGAGCTATCAGTGTTCTGTCCCCAGGGCCACCTAGAGAGGTATGCAGAAAAAGGCTTTGTTCTAACTTTTCTACGCAGCAATGTGCATTTTAAAGGCTGTATTATGCCTTATATTCTGCTTCATATTAGTATTGCCTTCTTATCTCTGAACTCTTATTCAGAGTAAGAATTCTAAAATTATGTTGGATCATTTGTGACTTTGTTTCTGAGAACTTCAGGTAAATAGCTGATATGGTTTGACTGTGTCCCCACCCAAATCCCATCTTGAATTTTCACGTGTTGTGGGAGATACCCAGTGGGAGGTAATTGAGTCATGGGTGTAGGTCTTTCCCATGCTGTTCTTGTGATAGCAAATAAGTCTCACGAGATCTGAAGGTATTATAAGGGAGAGTTTCCCTGTACAAGCTCTCTGTGCCTGCTGCCATCCATGTAAGATGTGACTTGCTCCTCCTTGCCTTTCACCTTCCCCATGATTGTGAGGCCTCCCCAGCCATGTGGAACTGTTAAGTCCAATAAACCTCTTTCTTTTGTCAATTATCCAGTCTCGGGTATGCCTTTATCAGCAGCATGAAAATGGACTGATACAATAGCATTCACAAAATGTTAGATCTTAATGCTAAAGGGCCCTTGAGAGATTATGTAGTCCTGCCCCTGACTTTAGGTAAGATCTTATTATCCCCACTCAAAGCCAAACGAAATCAAAAGAATTGCCTACGATTGCATAGCTAGTAAAAGATGGGGGATCAAAGCCAAAAGGCAGTTAGAATTTACCCAAGAAAATTGGGATTTTGGTCATTTCTGCTGCATCTGAGTGTCCATGGTTCTTGGTGACTGACTCTCAACTCCTTAAGAGCCAGGAGAGTTTCTTACAGTACTTATGTTTGTCTATTGCTCTCCTCATCAGCCACTTGCAGTTAGGTGCTTTGTAAAGACCTGGTGATAAAGGTAACACTAATTATGATAATAACAAGGGGCATCTTTCTATTATCCTATTGGTGGTTTTATTTATTTTAGTTATGAAGATTTCAAAAAGGTAATAAGGGATACATTTCAAGCTGGAAGAAGAGAGAAAAAGAAAAACAGAACAAACCCTCATGAGGAAATGAAAGACCAGTAAAGAACTGAGTAAACTTCAGAGCCCCTTCTGAACAAATACAACCTCTGGCAGAAGGCAAGACCCTCAGGGAGGACAGCCAGAGGTGTCAGTGCCGCTGGAGAGAACTGGAGAGCAAAGGTACCATCAGAAAGTGACTTATTTTTAATCCCACTAGACTATCGGGAGATACAAAGCAAAATTCATGTCACAGAGCAGAAGCATATAGCAAAATAGGAGGACTGGAAGAGCAGACAGCAGGAAGAGAACACATCAAACAGAGGAAAGGAAAGAAAAATATCAGAACTTAGCTAAAAGTTTCATTCATTTTGTTCTCCTACCAGGTGACAGGCAGCAGAGAAAAACAAAAAGATCGCCTTAGTCACGGGTAACTGTCCTTAGCCCTTGGTATCCCATCCTTCCAAGAAAGCCATGACTCTAAATCCAAAAGCACCACATGATGATGTAGTTTTTACAGAAGGCATTGTTGGGGTACAGAGATGGAAAATGCATTCCATCCCTGACCACTACAAATTTTCATAAATGCCCATTAAGTATGTTGGCTGTTTTTAACCAATGCCTTCCTCCTGAGCATCTGACATGTCTCTGCTTACTTCCTGGCCTTTTCTCAATCATTCTCATCCAGGCTTTTCTGATTCCTGCCTCTCATTCTCCATGGCCAACACCATTACTCAAAGTCTCCTATCAGTCAAACAAAATCTAATTTGTCACCATTGTCTCTAAAGCATTTTCCCAGAGGGCAGAAATTTACTTCCAGCACCCCGACTTTCACACTGAGATATAGTTTTTTTGAACCAAAAATATAACTACCAATCCGAATATGGGTATTGGTTAACTTCCTTCACCTTCATGTCTAAGCAGTCAACACATGTGACTCATCACCTCCCTCTATGCACTCACTGCCCAAGTTTGAGCCCTTACTATTTCTTCCCTGGACCATTATCTGTCTGATTCCAGCCACTGCCTCTTCCACCTCTTCCCCTATTCAGCCACCAGAGCTCAAAGTGCTCCTCTGAGCACGTGTCTCCTGTATTCCAAACTTTTACTGGCTCCAGGTTAGATAGAGAAGAAAGTTCAGAGTCTGTTCTGGTCACCGAGGCTGACTCCAGCCTTGGTCCATCTCTCAGTTCCCCTTCTCCACCCCAACCCAGCCTGTCTCACTACCCTGCACTCCATTCTTTGGACAGAGGCTGTTTCCCCATTTTGTATAGCTATCCAACTGATGCTTGCATGGGCCTGAAACATTTGCTGCACAACTGACTCTCTCCAGCCCCTAGCCCTCCTGGACACCCCACTTCAAGCCCTCTCACCTCTTATTTAGACCAAGAAAACAGCCTCCTAACCTACCCGTTTCTGCCCTCAGCCCTCTCCTGTCTCGCTCCGTCGTGTTCTGCACGCCAGGCAGGTTGATCTCTTCAAAGGTAAGTCAGAAAACATGCATCTCGTTTTACTGAACCCCTCTAATGGTTCCCATCTCACTCAAAGTCAAAGCAAAATCTATGAGATGGCCTTGGAGGCCTTGTATGTGCTGCTCCCCGTTCAACACCTGTGACCGTCTCCCTCCTAAAGCTTTGGCCTCCTAACCCTTCTGTGAACCCAGTGCATACCTGCCCTGGGCTTTGGGGCTGTTTCCTTGGCCTGGATTGTTTTGTAGCACATTCCTTCCTTCCTTCAATTCTTTGCTCAAAAGTTACCATGTCTATATGATAGAGACCTCCTTATATAATTCCTGTTATCATTACACTGTTTTAATTTTCCTCCCAATATGTCTCACCATCTGAAGAATGCATCTTGTTATTTATTTATGTACTGTCTGGCTCCTCCCCCTAGAAGGTATGCTCAGTGAAGGTGGGGTTTGGGTTTTTTTTCTATTTTGTTGTTTGCTGGTATATCCCCAATACTTAGAACAGTGCCTGACTCATAATACATTTTCAGTAAATTTTTGTTGAATGAATGAATAAAAACTGCCTATTAAGTCATTCTACTCAGCTCAACATAAACACCTCCTTTTCCCATACTGTTCCTGTCAAAATTAACCTCCTGTATTCCCATGGCCACTTGCTTCTGCCTGCACCTTAGGGCTTACCCCTCTCACGTGGTGCAGCCCCATCCCACAGAGGTGCTCCTGGAAGGCAAATGAGCCCATCTGCATATGAAGAAGCTCAGTCTCAGAGAGGTTAAGAGGTCTTACACCATAGGAGGCAGAAAGCTAGGAGTCTACAGAATCCAAAGGCCACTAAACACCCATTCTATTAACTCCTAGTGCTTCTCGAAACAAACCAAAAAGAACTTTCTCAGCAAACACTCAGAACAATGGGTATCAGGTTTTAATTTTGGTCTAGTATTTAGCACTTCCCCAGAACTGTTGAAAGAAAGAGAGAGAGAGAGAGAGAGAGAGAGAGAAAAGGAAAGAAGAAAGAAAGAAAAAATAAAGAAAGAAAAAAAGGAAGAAAAAGGGAGGGAAGGAGGGAGGAAGGAAGGAAGGAAGGAAGGAAGGAAGGAAGGAAGGAAGGAAAGAAGGAAGGAAGGAAAAAGGAAAGGAAAGGAAAAGAAAAGCTTCTTAATTGCGGCTCTGTTCAGACAACACAGCAGCTTCAGTTTAAGATGACTTAATCAGGGCCAGGTGCAGTGGCTCACACCTGTAATCCCAACATTTTGGGGTACCGAAGAAAGGGGATTGATTAAAGCCAGGAGTTTGAGACCAGCCTGACAACATAGTGAAAGCTCATCTCTAAAAAAAAAAAAACCCTTAATCAGAGTGTAAGCATCTCTCTCTAGCTCACAACCTAACAGACACACTGCAAATAGTGGGTCCCCTGTTTTCCCAGCCAGCACCTTCTAGATGACTTTGTTTCTGGTTTTTTTGTACATGTCCAAAGCAGAAAGCCCAAAAGTGAGACTGCATTGTGGCATACCCTTCCCTCCCTTCCTCACCTGGTCAGAAGGCTATCATTACTGTGATGACTAAGTCAGGTTAAGAAAGCTACTTTCTAGCCTAAGAGCCTACCATCTTTATAATAATAGGAATATATGAAAATCACTGTCACTTTCATGTTGATAAATATTCCCATGATATTCTAAGATTTTATAAACAGAAATTAACTGTGGCTCTCACATGCGCAATTTGAAAATATAGGTGCAATTGTCAAATTTTCCCACTAGGTGGCTCTCACATTTTATGACACATGGGCTGGGTGTCATAAAATGTGAAATAGAACTCAGGAATAGCTTTGGAAATGTGTGCATTAAAACTCAGGAATAGATTTGGAAATGTGTGCATTAACTCTTAACAGAGGTGGTTATTATCTATATGTTCAAATGTGTATGTGTCAAGGGTAAGTAGATATATAATTCTTACTAGAACTTGTTAGAAGAAATGATAAATTACCATATTACAATCCCTTTATAAATACCTTCTTCGAAGCAAATGTAAAACAAATCCAATCTGTGCCCAATTAAGAGGTCCCATACTTATCAAATACTTCTTTTATAAGACAACAATATAATATTACCTCCAGACAACAGAACCAGCAACTTCAAATAGTAAGTATGGGTTATGCCAATGTTCTTCCCAACCCTCTGCAGAAGTTACAAAAACTCCTAGCCTAGTTAGAAATAAAACTGAATGTTTTTCAAATAAACTATGCTTGCTTAATCAAGAAGACAAAGCTGATAAGTTTATTTCAGTCCTCTCTTCTCGCAAGCTGGCTAAACTAAAATGAACTTCAAGACATGGCTGACTTATCACTTTCTCTTTCCCTCCTGAGCTCCAACCAGAAAACTTTTTGACAAGGACCAAGCTATCGCTATGCTCCCGGGGGATTCCAGTATTTAACACTTGTCTCAACCTGTTCTTATTAAATTTCTGACATGCTCCAGTTCACTGAGACACAGTTGTTCTCTTCCTTTCCCTCCCTCACTTCTACCTGCCCAAGCATCAAGGCAGTGTATTCATTTCTCAGGTTAGCAACACTATCTTCTCAGGCAGTCAGGCAAACAAGTTCAGGTAGAAACACAATGATTTCTCATGAGACATGCACGAATATCATCATATTTGAGTCACAGCCACTTCACATGACTAACCCCTCCACATTTTCATTTCATGACTCAAGAAATCAAATGAAATATTAGGACAATTGGGAATTGGTTTTATCTGTACTTTGGTATGAGATCTGTGCAGAGTACGATAAGAAAGGCATTGAGATAAAGGCTTGTATCTGAAAACACACTTGAATATAATGCACAACCCTGTGTGAATTCCCATGTGGCTCCCTTTTTCTCTCCCACCAGCTCCAGAAACAAGCCCGTCTCACTCCCTGTGGCTGCTACCATCCACCCTTCAATGTCAGCTTCCCCCTCTGTGTGTCCCAACACTAGAATGCAAAGCAGGCTCACAGCTTCTCTGCTACCTTCTTGTCTCTAAAACCAAGAGAATGATTTAGAGGTTGTTAATATTGCAGAGATAGATACTGGATTTTACAAAACAAAACAAAACAAAATCAGCACAGGGAGAATTGTGATATGTCCTGAAAGTGTTAGAGTGGTATCTGGTTTCATGTTGCATCATAATGTAAATGGATTAAAAATGATCTCTCTTAGCTTCATTTTTTTTAGATGGAGTTTTGCTCTCGTCACCCAGGCTGGAGTGCAGTGCGTGGTCTCGGCTCACTGCAACCTCTGCCTCCCAGGTTCAAGTGACTCTCCTGCCTCAGCTTCCCGAGTAGCTGGGATTACAAATGGCCGCCACCACACCTGGCTCTCTTAGCCTTTTCTGTAGTCCTCTCTTCTTCCTGAGATGGATGCTTCATCCAAATATCCCCTTTTAAGGCAGGGGTTGGGGCTACTCACTCTCCTTCCTTCAGCAAACTTTATCCTTAAACCTATCTTGCAAATCAACCTGTACAGAAGGACACAAAAATAAAAAGCATGTATCCTTAAACTGCATGGTGGCACCAGAAGCTTTTGCTTGCACCCTTTCTCATATTTGTGCTTTCCTCAAATACTATGACCAACATTACGATCATTTCCCCTATTTTGCAGATGAGGAAGCGGAGGCTCAAAACAGCTGGGTGATTTGCCCAAGATCACATGGCTATGAAGTGACAATATTAAAGTCTTCTAAAAGATAACTTTGCTTCTGACACCTCAGAGGAAACTTCCAACCACCTCTTCTCAAAACAGTTCTATTTCTAGCAAGAAGACAGCTTCCTAAACAATATCAGCTGTCTGCCTCTTAGCAAACTGACTGGAAGGAGGGAGGACATGCAGGGGTTGTGGGGAGGATGTATAACTGGGACCTGTGGCACTGCTCACAGACCGCCTCTGCCTACATTTAATCAATTAAAGAGTCGTTTGGAGGCTGGGTGCCATGGCTCACACCTTTAATCCCCGCACTTTGGGAGGCCAAGGCGGTTGGATCACTTGACATCAGGAGTTCAAAACCAGCCTTGCCAACATGGTGAAGCCCTGTCTCTACTAAAAATACAAAAATTAGCCAGGTGTGGTGGTGGGTGCCTGTAGTCTCAGCTACTCGGAAGGCTGAGGCAGGAGAATCGCTTGAACCCGGGAGGCAGACGTTGTAGTGAGCCAAGATTGTGCCACTGCACTGCAGCCTGGGTAACAGAGTAAGATTCTGTCTCAAAAAAAAAAAAGAAAGAAAGAAAGAAAGAAAGAAAGAAAGAAAGAAAGAAAGAAAGAAAAAAGAAAGTCATTTGGGTTAGCAAAAGTCTACTTTTAAAAAGGAAGTACCTTTTGGAAAGATTAAGCTTCTCAGAGACACACAGACAAGCCGGATAAACCAAGGGAGTTGCCCAATGTAGCAATTCAAGGGTAGAACCTGAACCTGTTTAGCCACAGGTCAAGAGGTTTTTAAAAATAAAACGTTCTTTATACAGTGGTATACCATACAGCAATGAGAATGAATCAACACACAACCATAGGAATAGATCTTCCAAACATGATGGTAAATGAAAGAACTCAGACAACAAAAAATGCACATCAGATGATTCCATCTTATAAAGTTTAAAAGCAGGCAAATCTAGTCCATGGTGTTTTAAGTCAGCATATTACTCTCAGATGTGGGGGGCGGGTAGTAAAATAGAAGTCAGGTGTTTCCTAACATCTCTGCTTCTTGAAACCCTGAACAGGGGTTAGGCCACAGAACCAGGAGTCAGACAGAACTAGGTTTAAACCCTGGTTCTGCAGTTGAGTGACTTTGAACTACTTTAATTCCCTGTGTCTCAGATTCTTCCACCTATAAAATGAGACTAATGATACCTTCCTCCGAGGGTTGGTGTGAGAAGTCAATGAAACGATGTATGTGAAGTGCGGCAGCCTGCGTAGGTGCGGTAATAAGCGGTAACTATTATCCCCGCCCCTGTTGCCTGGTGGTAAACGGGGATCAGAGAACAGATAGGCAAGAGCACAGGCCAGAAGGAAAGGCAAAGACCTAACGAGGCTTATGATTAAAGATGCACAGAATCCACCAGAAGGCTGTACTGGCGAGCGCGGTTTCCTCCCTCCCACGGCCCACACGATCTCCTGGATTTTGCTGCTTGCAAGTTCGGGCTGGCCCTACACAGCCAACCAAAGTCGTTTGGGTTCCATCCATGCAGGCCCTTGCTAGGAGATCTGATACTGTTACAGAAAAGGGGTCTGGATCCAGACCTCAAGAGAGGCTTCTTGGATCTCACGCAAGAAAGAATTCAGTGTGAGTCCATAAAGTGAAAGCAAGTTTATTAGGAAAATAAAGGAATAATGGCTACTCCTTGGACAGAGAAGCTCCCAGGGCTGCTGGTTGCCCACTTTTATGGCTATTTATTGATTATATGCTAAACAAGGGGTGGGCTATTCATGTCTCTCCTTTTTAGACCATATAGGGTAACTTCCTGACATTGCCATTGCATTTGTAAACTGTCACAGCGCTGAGGGAGTGTAGTAGTGAAGATGACCAGAGGACACTCTCGTGGCCCTCTTGGTTTGGGTGGGTGGCTGGCTTCTTTACTGCCAGCTGTTTTATCAGCGAAGTTTTTATGACCTGTATCTTGTGCCGACCTCCTATCTCAGTCTGTGATTTAGAATGCCTTCACTGTCTGGGAATGCAGCCCAGTGGGTCTCAGCCTCATTTCACCCAGCCCCTACTCAAGATGGAGTTGCTCTGGTTCACATCCCTTGACAAGTCCAAGAAGTCAGTTTGTACTAATTCTCTCATAGTGGTTGCTAGCAGCATACTGGGTTACCCTGCTGGTGATGTAGGTTGCATTTTAACCAGAGCCTATGGACATACAAGGCCATGACCTAGGCTGGGTGTAATTTCACCTTATCCTCAGACAGAAAGGAGCTGGGTAGAGAGTAGAAGGGGAATAATATGAACAGTGTAGTGTTAAGGTCAAGGTTGCAAGAGCAAGCCACAGCTGGGCTGCAGGGACTCTGCAGACTTTCCTTTCTGACTGCAGAATGAGAGCAGGGCCAGATGTCAGAAGGGGAAAGAGGAGTCCCTCTGGGTGGTCCCACCAGCTAAGAGGCTTATTGTTCCTAGGAGACCAGCACAGAGGAAGAGTTTTTGGGTTTGATTTTGTACTGTTAAATGACGTCTTAGGGCATCTGCATAGGGAATATGGCCCAGAATTGAAAAGGAGAGACTGCGGATGGAGGCAACAAGAAAGATGAGTCTTAGAAGGATGGAACTTAGAAGGCTGGATCTTGGGAGCATCATGCTAAAGAGAAAGAGCCAGAATTCAGACACTGCATGAAATTCTGGAAAAGACAAAACTTACCCAGATGGACAGAAACCCTACGGCTGGAGGTGGGATGGATTCACGCGAGCACCAGGGAACGTTTTTAGGTGATGAAAGTTTTCTGCATTTTGATTGGGGTGGTGGTGCATATACATTTGTGAGGGCCCATTGAACCATACACTTGGAATGGGTGCAATTTATTTTATGCAAGTTATCCCTCAATAAAGTTGACTTTGAAAGGGGAAAAAAAAAAAAAACAAACAGATGTCTTAGTCATTGAGGCTGTTCTGCTCTGGGAGCAGGCTGGGAGGCCTGCAGGAGACTCCAGCCATACCTAGGCCCCACCATTCTCCCAGCCAGTTCTTTCCAGTGAATAAAGCACTTTCTCCTCTTTTGATCATTACACCAACTCTGTGAGGTGGACGTGATTAATCTCATTTTATAACAAAGGAAACAGAGGCACATTACGGCTAACGGAACTGGCCAAAGTCTCCTGACTCAAAATCCTGCTATCTTTTTATTTTCCGAGACCACCCCTGAATATGGCCTCAGAGATCATCCAGGTCTAGGGAAACTGAAACGAAGGTCCAGAGAACATAAATAATTTGACAGAAGTTGTGCTGCTAGTTAAGAACAGAGCCTAAAATAAAGACGTGCCTCCTCTCCCAACAAACTCACCGGAAAATGGCAAATCGAAATAATCCTGAAGGGAGACAGAAAGTGGACATTCATTCCCCATAGGCAGAGACTTTCAGACCAGGATAAAGAGCCAATCCTAAAACAAAAAGCAAGACGTTTTTTTTCCAGGGCTCTAGACTCCACATCTCACGGCATGGAGCAGTCTCCCCCACTCCGCCCTCCCAACCCCTGGAGTCCCAAGGGTCTTATAACTTTAACAAACTGCAGCAGCAAGCACACGCATTACCTCACCATAGTCTGGCTTATTTCCTAGCAGCGATTGTCCAAAGCTTGCTCCACTTCCCCCCTTCCGTTGGCTGTGCACCCTTCGCCCATTCCTCCCTGCTGAAATCACAAAGCTCTGACTCCCACCAGCCAGCATAAGCCTCCTCCTCCTTCCTGGAGTCCTTAACATTAGAAAAGGGGCCTCTGGTGTAGAGCTATGTGTATCAGGTGGCTCCTCTGTATACACATTTTAAAAGCATGTTAGTGTGGGAGTAGAGGGAGGGAAAAATACATGATGGTGTGTACACAGGGAGGAAGCAATCCTGGGAGGACTTACAAGAAACAGTTGATGGTGGTTAACTTGGGGAACAGAAATTAGAGGGTTGGACGGAAGAGGGTTCTTTCCATTTTGTTTCTGTATGCTCAACATGAATTTCCTAACCAAGGTACATGAATTACATTTATTATGCAAATAAAGATAGTCTGAGCCAAGAAATGTTGGGCCATGTTTGTCCATACTTATCTGCATAAGAAAAGAAAAAAAAAAATCCTGAGAAGCATTAAATTTTGAAAATGAAAAAAAGCACCTATAATCCACCATCTTCCTTCATTCATGGTTCCAAAATGTACAACAATTTAAACTCTAGAAAAATTATGAACAATTTACCCAAATGGGATGGAGCCAAGGAGGACTGAAGGAAGGAGGGGCCAGGAGTGGACCCTCAGCCTCTTCTTTAGTAAATGCATCACTCCCCTTTGAGCCACGGTGGCCCTTGTGTGCACCTTGCCTGGGGTCCACTCCTGCCTGCCATTTCAATCATCTGTGCACTTATTTGTGTCTCAACCCCCAGCATCCCCAAAGTAATAGCTTATATAGGACAGACATTGTCCTTCTATTCTTAGGTGCTTTTAGAGCTTCCTGCATGCATAGTAGAAAGTGAACAAACATTTACTAAATAGAATATAAGGAAGTCCAGGCAGAGCACAATGGCTCAGGCCTGTAATTTCAGCACTTTAGAAGGCAGAGGCAGGTAGATCACTTGAGGTCAGAGGTTCAAGACCAGCCTGGCCAACGTGGTGAAACCCCGTCTCTATGAAAAATACAAAAATTAGCCAGATGTGCTGGTGCACACCTGATGCTTGCCATCCCAGTTACTCTGGAGGCTGAGGCCAGAGGATCGTTTGAAGTCGGGAGGCAGAGGTTGCAGTGAGCCAAGATCATACCACTGCACTCCAACCTGTGCCACAGAGCGAGACTCCATCTCAAAAAAAGAGAGTATAAGGAAGTCTGCAAGAAAGTGAGAGGGCACGTGGCTTGACACCACTAGAAAGATTTAAAATATCCTTCTCTGCCACCTGTGGCTGGAACCTTAACGAGACCCTCATGCCTGCTGTGTAAGTGCATGGGAAGGTTCAAACTCTTTCGCTTGTTTACCCAGACCTACACTGCTCTGGCCCACACCTGCCTTTCTGCCCTGATTCCCAAGACAAATCCTGCGCCCCAGCAGTCAAACTGGTCTATTCACCACTCCCTGGGCGCACCTTGAGGCTCCCCGCCTTCAGGCCCTTGCGTGTGCCTTTCCCAATCTCTGCCACTGAAATCCCAGGTCACACCAGCTCTCCCTGAAGACTCAGCTAATGTGCCCGGTTGGCTGGGCTTGCTTCCTCTTCTAACCACCAGTTGCTTCACTGCGGGTTGTAACCCACCTTGGACTGCGGACATTTAAAGCCTCCCCTACTAGAGGGTGAAGATAAGATTCTTACCCCTGCCTTCCCTGGTCCTATTACTCAGCTCTGCAGAAAGAGAGAAAGAGGAACATAGGAGTGTAATTCAAGTAAGAGGTAGAATTAGGTCAAAAGCTGGATCAAGACTGGGTTGGGTTTAGGATTAGAATTGGGAAAGGGTTCGTCAATTCTTTTTTTTTATTATTGCATTTTAGGTTTTGGGGTACATGTGACGAACATGCAAGATTGTTGCATAGGTACACACATGGCAGTGTGATTTGCCGCCTTCCTCCCCATCACCTATATCTGGCATTTTTCCCCATGCTACCTCTCCCCAAGTCCCCACCCTTAATTGACGAATTAAGGGTTCGTCAATTCTTAATCCCACCTACTAGGCGGCGCCCGCAGCCTCATTCGGGTCAAGACGTCTCGGGTTTTGGAATATGATTACCTGTCTAGCAAGTTTCTTTCCTTCCCTGCTGTCCCTTTAAGAAGGTGAACCAGGTGAGGCCGGGACTCCGCCCCCCGCGCTGGCCCCGCCCCCCGCCCCCGCCCGGCTCGCCCAGCCCCTCGCGACCTGGCCCTGCAGTCCGGGCCACTGTCCCAGGTCCCGGCCCGGCGCCATGGAGCGGCGCTGGCCCCTGGGGCTCGGGCTGGTGCTGCTGTTCTGCGCCCCGCTGCCCCCGGGGGCGCGCGCCAAGGAAGGTACCGACCCCCGCCCTCGCGCCCCCGCCCCCTCCCGGGGCCCGGCCGGCACCCCCCTGCAGGAGCCGGCATTCCTCGGGAGGCCCCGTTCCCCGCGCCCCTCGCCAGCTCCCTGGCTGTGCCCGGCCTCCCGGCTATCGACTGGCCAGGCCCATCTTTGGTCTTTAACCCCAAGCGGCTGCTCTCCCGGGTCAGTCACCCCCACTCCTGCAGGCCTGGGAGTGGGGAGGGAGTTCCTGACGCTTGCCAGGAAGCAGCACCTGCCCCCGCACCCCTGCTGCATTCCCAGGCAGCCCCAGCCTCAGGTGCTCACCCCAGAGACCTGAGCCCTTGGAAGCTGAAGGTGGGAAGTTGCCTCCTACCAACCTAGGCCAGGGACAGAGACCTGCCTCCGGCAGAAGGGTTAGGACTGACGCCACAGGGGCTTCCAGTTGTCGGAGTGGAACCTTCCACGTGAAAGCTGGAACACCCTTTCTGGCCCTACTCCCCAGCCCACCCCCGCCTCCCGCCCCCACTTCCCAGGCAGGCAGCTGTGCCTCTTATCCCCACTTCACAGCTCTGACCACTGCCAGATCAGGCCAAAGCAGGCTTCTGACAGTGGAGATGAGCTTCCCTACGCATGAAACCCCTTCCGAGGTCCTGGGTCCACCCTGCCCACTTCTTCCTGACCTCCACCCGTTCCAAGTCTGCAGCTGATGGGTGCCCCAGACTGCAGCAGCCTGGGTGACTGAGCGCCTTGTGGGGCTGCTCTTCCTGCATTGACTTAGGTCAAAGACCCAGCACTCCAACCCTTGCCCCATTCTGCCTTCTTTCCTTCACACACAGAAAGAGGAGTGAAATCCCTGGAGCTCTTCACTCCTCATTCCGGAGCCCTCTTTCTCCCTTAAGCCTCAGGAAGTCACAGCTTTTAGGAACAGGATGTTGCAGCCTGGGGCTGGAGCCCCAGAATGAGGAATGTGGGCTGCAGGGGCCCCTCCTCCCCCAGAGGTGATAGACTTCTTTTCTCCCCACTTTCAGTTACTCTGATGGACACAAGCAAGGCACAGGGAGAGCTGGGCTGGCTGTTGGATCCCCCAGAAGATGGGGTAAGTGTCAGGGGAGGGAAGGAGCTTGGAAGAGTAGAGGCTGAAGGCCAGTGGGGAATGGGGTGGAGAGGTGGGTGGAGGAACAGAGAAAAGAGCAGGAAAAACTGGAAGTGTCTCCTCAGGGAGGGGGAGAGGAGGCTGAGTCAGAGCCTCCTGAATGGGACATGGTGGGGGGGGTCAGACTTCACCCCAAAATGAACGCTTGAATGGCCTGGC
Source organism: Cheracebus regulus (assembly GCA_963574635.1). NCBI lineage: Eukaryota > Metazoa > Chordata > Mammalia > Primates > Pitheciidae > Cheracebus > Cheracebus regulus. The sequence goes on along the minus strand of CAUYQU010003495.1, from coordinate 174,139 downwards.
TCCTCCAGTGAATACTGGGGAGTACTGTGAATACCAACTGATGCTTGTGAGTGGGAGATGAGCTCACATCCCCAGGGAAAGAATGTGCCATCCTGAGGATGGTTGAAGGCTGAGGCCAGTGCTTTGCTGGGGAACGGACAGAAAAGTCAGAAAAGCATCCTCAATCTGAGACCCATTCATCCCAATGAAGTTGTGCTGACAGGCTTCAGGGGGTGGGGAAACCCCATGAAAGTGTATTCTAAATTCTGTATATGTATGTGGGCATTTTTTTCCTAGAGAGGCCAGCCAAAGCTTTCATCAAATTCTTCAAAGGGTCTTTGACTCCTCTAAAGTTAAAAGCTGCTCCCCTAGAGGTTTCTGAGCCCTTAGCTCATCCTCCGCACCTCCTCAGGCAGACTCCAGGCACACCATGCGTTCCAGCTGTTTGAAAGTGTCCGAGCTTGTTCCAATTCCCTTCCTTCCTTGGATGTTCCTAAGACCCGGTGAACAGGTTGTAGGGTGAGTCCCAGAGAGCATATTCAGACTCAAATGCAGAGAGCAACTCTGATGATGTAAGAAAAACCAAATTCAGTTTCTTCCTACTGCACTCTCAACACAAATCACTTCTGTGACCCGTGGTCACCAAAATGTGTGTGGGGATTCCTCCCACCTGCAGTCAGTTCTCTGGCAGATTCTTCAGTGGACACTAGCTGAGTGTCCTCTAATCTTATTGAGTTCTTACACTGATCACTGGCCAGGTCAGCCCAAAGCAGGCTTCTGACAGTGGAGGTGAGCCTCCCTACCCACGAAATCCCTTCCGAGGTCCCCGGTCCACCCTGCCCACTGCTCACAGAGGCAGGCTCCTCCTGCCCTCCACCCATTCCAATTCTGCAGCTGATAGGTGTCCCAGGCTGCAGGAGACAGCCTGAAGACAGCCTCAGGTTGAGGGCTCAGCCCCATGAGATTGCCCCACTCTAGACACCAATCACAAGTAACAGGTTGTCACCTATACTTCTGTTCCATCAGCAGTAAACAAGTTTACCTGACCCCCTCCTCAGATTCAATTAATTTGCTAGGATGGCTCACAGAACTCAGGGAAACATTTTCTTACATTTACTGGTTTATTATAAAGGATATTACAAAGGATACCATGAACAGCAGAAGCAATAGCTGCATGGGGCAAGGTCTATGTGAAGGAGGTGAGCCACCCTGCAGGAACCAAATCATGCTCTGTGGTCCAGAAGTCCTAAACCCTGTCCTTCTGGGCTTTTATGGAGGCTTCAATACATAGGCATGATTGATTAGATCATTGGCCATTCATTCTCAGCTCAACCTTCAGCCCCTCTACCTTCCCTGGAAGTTGGGGGTGGGGCTGAAAGTCCCAACTCTCCGATCGCAACGTTGCCTTCTGCCAACCAGCCCTCCCCCAGCCCAGTCTAGTTCCCTTCTCCATCAGTCAGCTGATTAGCATATAAAAAGACATTTGTCACTTTGGGGATTTTGAGGCTTTAGGAGTTGTTTACCAGGAAATGAGGACAAAGACCAGATATATATATATATTTTACAATTCACAGCACCCTTTCTGCCAGCAGCACAGCTGGCCACAGAACCTCAGGGGGCTGCCTAAGTCGCTGGAGCATCTACAACTCTGATTCTGGAACTCCTTCTCTCAGGGTTTCCTTCCTTACCCAATTACTTGAGACTTCAATCCAGCCTCTGTTTCTGGTGTCAGGGTTACTTGCTTTCTTTCCCTCTGGGTCCTACAGTCCTGGCTCTGTTCTCTGTTCTCCCACAGAGTGGCCTGTAATTAGAGCTAACAGACTAAACCATAGTGGATCCTCCAGGAGGGGCCCTTTGGAAGATCTTGGATTAGGCCAGCCCTAATAGGTGATTTATTTCATAAACCAGCTAATCACCCACAATGATAGCTGCCGATCCATCTGCTGGCTCCCATGGGCCTTCCTTGGGCCCTTGACATGTCCACCCAAATAACTCTTCCCTAATTGGACTGAATGGCAGTAAGGCCTCTTTCTCAGCTCAGGCAAAACAGTCCTGCATGCTAGAAGGGCAAGAAGACAGCTAGCATTCACATACTCCCACTATCTACCTCATCCCCCTCCTTCTCCCCATCTTTTCAAAACACACACACACACACACACACACACACACACACACACACACACACGCAGGGGTTCAGGTCCAGAATGCACCCATGTGGCAGCCAGCAGCGCCTGAGTGATAAGCAAAAGGATCCTGACTGCTGATCCTGGACAGCAGGTGTTTGGGTCCAGAATGCTCCCATGTGGCAGCCAGTAGCGCCTGAGTGATAAGCAAAAACATCCTTACTGCTGATCCTGGACAGCTGGTTCTCCCCCATCTGTCCCTGCTGGAACTGGGAGCCACAAGTCACAGCTGGGAACATCTGCTGCTCCTGGCTCCAGCTGCAGCGGCAGCAATCTGGCTAATGAGCTGCACATTAACCACCCACCACCTTGTCCACTGACCCCCGCCATGCCTTCCATTTGGGCCTCCCCAGCACAGCCTGCCTTAGGAGCAGACTCTCTGTGCCTTTTTCATTCCAGCTTCCTTGCCTTTTAGACATGCCTTGCCCAGTCTTTGAACTCCCTAACATAATGCAGAAATATGTGCCTTGTAGTAGCTTCTATTTCTGCCCCACCTTACCCCAAATTTTTTATTAATGATTTTTTTTTTGGCATTTCCCCAGAGCTGAGGGTAGAAATGAGGACCCCTGCATTATCATGGAATGGTAAAAACCCAGGGAAATTGAACTTTCTAAGAGCCTCAATCTATTCTGCATTAAATTATGGGGTTGCAACAAAAATATCAATAGAGCTTTTTAAAATTTCTGTGACAGGAAATACTTAAGAATGGTTGAGTTTTTGAAGAAGAATGAAATGGGAGACTTGTCTGATGAGCAGATGTCAGAACCATCAGCTGTAACTAAAACATATGGCTTGCACAAGATCACTCAGGTTAATGGAACAGAATAGAAAGTCCAAAAACAAACCCACACATGTGAGATTTTAGTATGTGATAGCATTGGAATTGCAAATCAATATGGAAAGTAACAACTAGTGAATAAACTAACAATTAAACATTTGTAATTTTTTAATAAAAAGATAAAGATGTATCTCTCCATTATACTCAAAGTTTATTCTAAGGAAACGAAAATCTAAACCTAAAAGCCAATCTACACAAATTTTAGGAGAAAATATAGATCATTATAATCTTGAGACAGGAAAACTTCCCAAGCCAAATATACAACCCAGAAATCATGAAGGGAAAGACTATACATGTTATTATGTAAGAAATTTACAATGTATGTCCACCATCAAAGACATCAGTGGCAAAGCTAAGAGGCGTGGCAGACAGGGAGAAAATATTTGAAACATACATTTGAAGCAAATTATTCATGTCTATAATATGTTAAAAACTCATCCAAATGAATAATCAAAAGATAATAGAATATCAGGCAAAGGTTATAGGCAGAGATCATTGCATAAACATACAAATAGCCAATGAACAAAAGAAGAATATACAACCTCCTCCTCTAAGAAATGTAAATTAAAACGGTAAGAAGCTGTGTTTTGACCTTAGGATTGGCAAAAGGCAAAAAGGTTATTAATATTCTATGTTGATGAGGTTTTGAGAAAATGGCCCCTCTTGCGTTGCCGGTGGAAGTGTAAATTTATAAACCTTTTTTGGAAGACAATTTGACAGTTATAAAACTTGTAGTATGTCTACCCTTTGATGTAACAGTTCCATGGAAATCTTACATTAATCTGTACATTATTTCTTAAAAAAAAAATGAAACTGTCTAAATGTCCAATAATAGATGAATAACTAAATAAATTATGGCCTTCTCTATAATGGAGTATTATTTATGGATTGCTAAAAAAAAAAAGTAAGATAGCTCTATATACACTTGTGGCTATCTTTCAAAAACTTATTATTTGTGAAAACAGAAAGTAGGTTACAAAAGAACCCTTATATGAGCCCACGTTAAAAGCAAAACTCAGAAACATTCAGACATTTCTCTGGAGGCATTGACAATGGTCTGTTAAGTTTTGCTACACATTGTTGCATGGCTGCCTCTAAGAATGAGAGTGGAAGGATGAGGGTGAGGGAATGAAACTTTATTCTGTGTAAGTCTTTACTCTTTGACTTTTCATGAGAAGCACACAGAGATATAATAATTAAGAGCATGAATTCTGGAGCCTGGGATGCCTGGCTCAGGTCCCAGCTCTGCCTCTCGTAGCTGAGTACCTTGGCAAGTCACTTGACCTCCCTGTGCCTTAGTTTCCTCTTGGAAAGTGCTTAAAACTGTGACTGGGCCATGGTAAGCGCTATGTTAGTGCCTGCCATTAATATTAGGAAATTTAAGAGTTCTTTTCATATAAAGGAATTTAACAGCCTGGCCAACATGGCAAAACCCTATGTCTACTGAAAACACAAAAAATTAGCAGGGTGTGGTGGTGCATGCCTGTAATCCTAACTGTTCAGGAGGCTGAGGTGGGAGAATCACTCGAACCCGGGAGGCAGAGGTTACAGTGAGCTGAGATTGTGCCACTGTACTCCAGCCTGTGCTAGAGAGTGAGATCTCTGCCTCAAAAAAAAAAAAAAAGAAAGAAAAAAAGAAAGAAAAAAAGAAAGTTAAGGGGAGCAGACTGGACAATATCAAGAAGTCCAGCCAAATCTGTCAATTGTTGATTTTGATAATGGCTATATCTGAAATATTGGAGAAGGTGAGAATCCCCTATACAGTTCTGTGCTTTTTCTTACCCTCCAAAAGCTAAGGGATTTTAATAATTAAAAATAAATCTTGGGTTGGTTGTGGTGGCTCACACACTTTGGGAGGCCAAGCAGGAGGATAGCCTGAGGCCAGGTGTTTGAGATCACAGCAAGATCTCATAGCAAAACCTCATCTCTACCAAAAAAATATATATATATCCCAGTGTGTTGGCATGCACCTATAGTCCCAGCTACTTGGGAGACTGAGCCCAGGAGTTTGAGGCTGTAGTGAGCTTTGATTACACCACTGCACTGCAGACAGAACAACACCCTGTCTCTGAAAAACAAAAAATTCATACATTTCTCTTGAAGAAACAGGAGGGTTTTGTGAATGAGCTTTGCCATGGGGGTACCTGACAGCTCTACTGATAAAACAGCTGGACTAGGTTAACTGAAGGGACCAGTTTCAACCAGGGTGGTAAGGGACATTTGTCTTGCCCATCCTGTATCCAAATAAATCCCCAACCCTAAACCATCTAGTGTCCTGGAGCTGAGGGGTGGGGAGAGGCAGGACAAGTAGTCATGAACCTGAGGGGCTGTGACACCCCTGCTTCTCCATCAGCTCTAAACACCAAGGTTTGGGGAACAGGCAATGGTTTGGTCCCTGACTCTGATTCCTTTCTTACAGTGGAGTGAGGGGCAGCAGATGCTGAATGGGACACCCCTGTACATGTACCAGGACTGCCCAGTGCAAGGGCGAGGAGACATTGACCACTGGCTTCGCTCCAATTGGATCTACCGCGGGGAGGAGGCGTCCCGTGTGCACGTGGAGCTGCAGTTCACCGTGCGGGACTGCAAGAGCTTCCCTGGAGGAGCTGGGCCCCTGGGCTGCAAGGAGACCTTCAACCTTCTGTACATGGAGAGTGACCACGATGTGGGCATTCAGCTCCGACGGCCCTTGTTCCATAAGGTGCTGCTTCCCTCCATGCCATCTCAGTCCTGGTGCAGATCCCTGCCTGGCTCCTTACTGGGTGCCAGAGAAGGTGGCAGAGATAGGAAGAGGGTGCACAGGTAGAATCATGAAAAGAATTTGGCACTTGAGGGCTGGGCATGGTGGCTCATGCCTGTAATTCCAGTGCTTTGGGAAGCTGAGTTGGGAAGATCCCTTGAGGCCAGGAGCTTGAGACCAGCCTGGGCAACATAGCAAAACTTCATTTCTGCAAAAAATTAAAAATCACCTGGGCATGGTGGCCCATACCTGCAGTCCCAGCTACTCAGGAGGCTGAGGCAGGAGGATCTCTTGAGCCCAGGAGTTTGAGGCTGCAGTGAGCCATGATTGTGCCATTGCACTCCAGCCTGGGCAACAGAGCAAAACCCTGTCTCTAAAGAAAAAAAAAGAAAGAAAGTGGCACTGGAAATCAGAAGGGCTAGATTTGATTACCTTTTCTGCTGTGGCCTGACTTTGGGAGTGTCATTTAACCTCTCCAGCTTTTGTTTCGTAGCCATAAAATAGTAACAATAATAGGGCCAGTTGTATCTATTTTAGAGGCTTTTATAAGCATCCTCTAAGATCCCAGGATGCCACAGTGGAGGAGGGAAGTGTAGCACAGAAGTATTTAGACTTTTCCTATCAATACCCGCGATGTTTGTATGCAACACAGTCCCATAGTATCGCTGGAGTCACGTAGCAAGACAGTTCCTTGCAGGCTAGCACTCTAACGCATCCCTTTCTTTCCTACTCAGGAAAACATACTGGGATGTGGTAAAGTTAAGAGCATTTTATGATAGAATGTGCTCTTGTTTCTTTCTAAAGAGAAAATGTTGTCAAGTTTGTTCTAGTAATAAATTGATAATGACATGCTCTATAATTGATAATGTTTTTGGCACTGGGTTTGGGAACGCCTCTGAATAGTGGAAATTTTACGGACTGTAGAGTTGCACTGCCTAGCCCCATGACCTGGTAGCTGTGTGATCTTGTATAAGGTCTTTAACTTCTATTAGCCTTGGTTTTCTCATCTATTAAGTAGAGACAATAAGCCATCCTACCTTATAAGAGGATTGTTTGAGCTAAATAGCAGAATGCACATAAAATGCTTAGCCTGGCACCTCACATATACAAGGCTCATTGTTTGTGGTTGTGTAAAGTATTAAGCAAATGATTGTGTCTGTTATGTGGGAAAGAAGCAGGACTTTGCCATCACTCCCCTTTCTTTCGCACCCTCTACCCAGGTAACCACAGTGGCTGCAGACCAGAGCTTCACCATTCGAGACCTCGCATCTGGCTCCGTAAAGCTGAATGTGGAGCGCTGCTCCCTGGGCCGCCTGACCCGCCGTGGCCTCTACCTTGCTTTCCACAACCCGGGTGCCTGTGTGGCCCTGGTGTCTGTCCGGGTCTTCTACCAGCGCTGTCCCGAGACCCTAAATGGCTTGGCCCAATTCCCTGACACTCTGCCTGGCCTTGCTGGGTTGGTGGAAGTGGCAGGGACCTGTCTGCCCCATGCGCGGGCCAGCCCCAGGCCCTCAGGCATACCCCGCATGCACTGCAGCCCTGATGGCGAGTGGCTGGTGCCTGTGGGACGGTGCCACTGTGAGCCTGGCTATGAGGAAAGTGGCAGTGGCGAGGGATGTGTTGGTAAGACATCCCTGATGATGGCGAGGGAGGTGGTGAGAACCTGAGGAACCACTTGGGAGGATTGCAGGAGTACCCCGGCAGGGAAGGAGGCCAGTGCTCCATCTCAGTGAGTTTTTAACCTGAGTGTCCCAGAGCAGCAGACACACACATGCAGAGATGTTTCTAGTAGAAGGGATTGGGGCAGGAAGGGGTGGTGGTGGTTCTGCCTGTAAAAACGTACAGAACCACTGCTCTGCTGCATTCTCTCTCCAGCCTGCCCTAGTGGCTCCTATCGGACAGACATGGACACACCCCATTGTCTCACATGCCCCCAGCACAGCACAGCTGAATCTGAGGGTGCTACCATCTGTACCTGTGACAGCGGCCATTACAGAGCCTCTGGGGACGGCCCCCAGGTGGCATGCACACGTGAGTCCAGGGTGTGGGCTGTGGCCATCTGGAGGGAGGGGCTGGATCTTTCCTGAGACTTTGTCAGGGTTGGATTTTTCCAGACTTGTCAGATACTGGAGACAGTCCAGGTGTCAGACACTTCCAGTGGCTGCCCTCGTCCCCTGCTCTTCCTAGAAGAATGCAGAGATATAGACAAACCCAGTAGAAATCAAATCTCCCCAGGAGGACTTCAGAGGACATCAAGGATTGAGTGATGGAAGAGGCCAAGGATCGGCAGCTTGGGTGACAGCAAGGTCGGCTCCTACTGATGGCTCCTCTTCTCCCACAGGTCCCCCCTCGGTCCCCCGAAACCTGAGCTTCTCTGCATCAGGGACTCAGCTCTCCCTGCATTGGGAACCCCCAGCAGATATGGGGGGACGCCAGGATGTCAGATACAATGTGAGGTGTTTCCAGTGTCAGGACACAGCACAGGACGGGGGACCCTGCCAGCCATGTGGGGGAGGCGTACACTTCTCTCCGGGGGCCTGGGGGCTCACCACACCTGCGGTGCGTGTCAATGGCCTTGAACCTTACGCCAACTACACCTTTAACGTTGAAGCCCAGAATGGAGTGTCAGGGCTGGGCAGCTCTGGCCATGCCAGCACCTCACTCAGCGTCAGCATGGGGCATGCAGGTGAGAGGCTGGGAGGGGCTGGGACAGGGACCTGGTGGAGACCACAGGGACAGATGGATGGGCAGGAAGCAATTGAAGAGTTTCAAAGGAAGCCGGGCGAGGTGGCTCACACCTGTAATCCCAGCACTTTGGGAGGCTGAGGTGGGTGGATCACAAGGTCAGCAGATCAAGACCATCCTAGCTAACATGATGAAACCCCATCTCTACTAAAAATACAAGAAATTAGCCGGGCGTGGTGATGCATGCCTGTGGTCCCAGCTACTCGGGAGGCTGAGGCAGGAGAATCGCTTGAACCCGGGAGGCAGAAGTTGCTGTGAGCCGAGATCGAGCCATTGCACTTCAGCCTGGGCAACAGAGTGAGATTCCATCTCAAAAAATAAAAAATAAAAAAGGAAGGAAAAGTTACAAAGGTTACTTCCTTTTCCTTCCATATCCAACCTTATTCCTCTGGATCCCCAGAGTCACTGTCAGGCCTGTCTCTGAGACTGGTGAAGAAAGAGCCGAGGCAGCTGGAGCTGACCTGGGCAGGGTCCCGGCCCCGAAGGCCTGGGGGAAACCTAAGCTACGAGTTGCACGTGCTGAATCAGGTCAGGATGCTACTGAGAGATGGTCTCCAGTGTCTGTGCCCGGGCACATGCCATCATTCCTAGCCTGGGGTGTGGGGCGGGAGGAATCCACCCGAAGTCCACTGTGTGGCTTTCTTAGGACAAAAGTCTTTGAAGAACCCCATCCTAACCATTCTCATGTGCCCTGATCATCTAACCATCTCATGTGCTCAAATCCCTTCTACTGGAAACATTTCTGCATGTGTGTGTCCACTGCTCTGGGACACTCAGGTTAAAAGCCCACTGAGCCAGAGCGCGTGTGCCGCTTCCCACATGCTCTGATGCTGTCCGTCACATCCACCCTGGTCTAGCTTACCACTGCCCACTTAATGCAAGTCCAACCCACAGGGTGAAGAACGGCACCAGATGGTTCTAGAACCCAGGGTCTTGCTGACAGAGCTGCAGCCCGACACCACGTACATCGTCAGAGTCCGAATGCTGACCCCACTGGGTCCTGGCCCTTTCTCCCCTGATCATGAGTTTCGGACCAGCCCACCAGGTGGCGTATCTTGTGTTCTGACACACACACCTGTTGCCCCAATGAGGCACCTCGGCTCCATTTCCATGTAGCGACCTTTCGTCTTCCTCTACACACATGCATACACACTCCCTTTTCCCGGGGGTAGGGGACAGACACTGACCCAACACTCCCTGAGAGACCTGACCCTATGTGTACCCAGGACCCTGCCCTTTAACCCCCTCACTCCTACAGACTGCAAGCACCCACACTTCCTCACCCCTTTGTGCCTACAGTGTCCAGGGGCCTGACCGGAGGAGAGATCGTGGCCGTCATCTTCGGGTTGCTGCTTGGTGCAGCCCTGCTGCTTGGGATTCTCATCTTCCGGTCCAGGTGCCAGCTCCTGCCCTCTCCCCAACCACCAGCCCTGGGTCAGAAGCCCCTGACTGCAACCCCAATTACCCTCCCATCCCCCACTACCAAAGCTCACACCCATTCTGCATCCTTCCTATTTCTGGGGAAGATTCAGCCAGAGCCCTTCAGACCCCTGAGGTGGTCCTGGAGCCTTAAGGAGCTTGTCCCCAACCCCTACAGGAGAGCCCAGCGGCGGCGGCAGCAGAGGCAGCGCGACCGCGTCACCGATGTGGATGGAGGTGAGCCGTGTGCACCTGCGTGTGTTGCTACATGTGTATACACACCTGTGTATGTGTGCCTGTGCCTGTGTGTGTGTGCATTGGGAGGTGCCACTGGGAAGGGATCAAGGGACCCACATTTGCTAGGCCACCTCTGGGGGTGCATGTGGGGCTTGTTGTCCCCAGGGCTCTTGTGTTTTGTACCTAATTAACTCTGGTTAATTAACTTTGTACTGACAGCCCCCCAGCGGCTCTGATGCGATTATCTGTCAGTGTCCGTTAGCTGCTGCTGCTGCTGTCGTGTCACCCTGTCGTGTCACCCTGGGCAGCTGCTCTGGGCAGCCCTCCCCATCCCGGGGGCCAGGCCCAGGCTGGAGGACACTTGATGTCTTCCAAAGCTTATGAGCTTCCTGCTTGTCGCCTCATTAGGTGCCCCACAGAAGGGGGAGTGAGTAGTCCATCCAGGCAGCGGGGGTAGGAGCCAGGCGAGGCTCTGTCTGGGAATTTGAACGAGGTGCGACCGACCAGAGCAGTGTGGGGACTGGACACTGAGAAGATTGGGCAACTCAAGCAGCTGCTATGCTCTTCGGGTGTGGATTCTGGCCACCACCCTGGACCCTGTGGAGTGAGGACAGGGGAGCTTTGAGCGTAGACAGGGAGAAGAGAGGCTTCGTTGCTAAGGATAGACTTTCTCCCACCTCAGCCATAACAGGAGTCTCCCTGGGAAACGGAGGCGTGAAGTGTGAGGTCTGCTGCGGGCCCCTCCTCCCTACCCTCACACTCTTGAGCCCTGGTCTCCATACTCCCTGACCCCCTGTTCTCCCCATAGAAGACAAGGTGTGGCTGAAGCCCTATGTGGACCTCCAGGCATATGAAGACCCTGCACAGGGAGCCTTGGACTTTACCCGGGAGCTCGATCCAGCCTGGCTGATGGTGGACACTGTCATAGGTGAAGGTAATCCTGCCCTAAGTGGCAGCAGCAGGCCCCCTCTGTGGGGCAGCACAGAGCCGCCCTCAGGCCCCTTCCTTCCAGCGCTTCCCTGGGGAGCCCAGCTGGCTTCCCTGGCCCAAGAGTTTCCAGATGCATTCACTCTCTGCTCTGCTCTGTATCCTCTTTGAACTATTGTGTTCTTGTTTAAAACTCCTCATCAGGTGCCCTGGAGCAACCCTGCCTCCTACATACTTGTTTCTAAGTTAGGGAGTTTCTGATAAAGGGCATTAAACACATCATCTTCAGTCATGGAGGTGTTGCTGTGCTGAGGGTCCAGATGTTCTCTGATGATGCCCAAATGTAGGAGTCATTCCCTCCCTAGCCTGGCATTCCACCCCATCAGAGGCCCTGTGTCCTTGGGCTGCCCTGATCCCTTGGGTCACCAGAGGAAACGGATCTCAGCAGACAACAAAGCTTGGCGTTGTCCTTGCCAATTGTGCAGCCAAGCCAGGCAAGCTGGGATCAGAGGAACTCACAGAAGAGAGGCGGCCATAGCCAGCGTCCCTGCCGCTTGGGTACTAGCCCCGGACTGGCTTGCCCTTCATGAGCACGGCCCAGTCCCGCTGCACAGGGCTCATTCACGCTGCAGTTACTGAACACCTATTGTGAGCCAAGAACTGTCCAAGCACTGGGAGACGGTGGGGACTAGGTCACGGCATTGCACTCCAGTTCCAGACTCTGACCTTCCCCAGGAAGGACAGCCCACGCCCTGTCCCAGGAAGGGCACTCCACACTTCTGATTCTCCAGAAAAGAAAAGGGCTGGAGGACTGGAGGGGTTGCTGCCTGTCCCCTGGGGGAGCCTGGCAGTGCATCAGACCATAGCCTGTTTTCTTTCTACCCAGGAGAGTTTGGGGAAGTGTATCGAGGGACCCTGAGACTCCCTAGCCAGGACTGCAAGACTGTGGCCATTAAGACCTTAAAAGACACATCTCCAGATGGCCAGTGGTGGAACTTCCTTCGAGAGGCGACTATCATGGGCCAGTTTAGCCACCCGCACATTCTGCATCTGGAAGGCGTCATCACAAAGAGTATGAGGAGCGGTCTCCCTCAGCTGGGGACGGGAAATGCAGGAAGGAGCGGTGAAACCACTGAAAGTAGAGGGAGGATGTGCGGCCAAGGGCAGGAAGCCTGGTTCTGAATGTGATACATGTGCTCTGTGTCTCAGGAAAGCCCATCATGATCATCACAGAATTTATGGAGAATGGAGCCCTGGATACCTTCCTGAGGGTGAGGAGGGCAGGGGACCAGCTGGGGAGGGGAATGGACCATGGCGCCCTGGGCACTGAGAGGAGACCTTGCCCATCCCCTGACTCGCCCACCCACCCTGCTGCAGGAGCGGGAGGACCAGCTGGCCCCTGGGCAGCTAGTGGCCATGCTGCAGGGCATAGCATCTGGCATGAACTACCTCAGTAATCGCAAGTATGTCCACCGGGACCTGGCTGCCAGGAACATCTTGGTGAATCAAAACCTGTGCTGCAAGGTGTCTGACTTTGGCCTGACTCGCCTCCTGAATGACTTTGATGGCACGTACGAAACCCAGGTGAGAGCCCGGTACAAACCAAATGCACATTCCCACTGCAGCATAATGTGCTAGTCATACAGTCACATGTATATAAGCACAAAGACTCATGCTCAGGTGGACGCCATAACTTTCCATCCCTGACCCACGTGCTTTCTTAGGGAGGAAAGATCCCTATCCGTTGGACAGCCCCTGAAGCCATTGCCCATCGGATCTTCACCACAGCCAGCGACGTGTGGAGCTTTGGGATTGTGATGTGGGAGGTGCTGAGTTTTGGGGACAAGCCTTATGGGGAGATGAACAATCAGGAGGTGAGCCCGGAATAGTCTTCCTCATCTCATCTCCAGCTCACACCTGTCTCCTCCCAAGGTCCTCCCATGGCCTTTTCCTGCAAACATCTTTATTTATTCATGACCCACAGTTTTCCTGTACTCCTGGCTCCTCTGGTCCTTCACCGCATGCCCTGCTCTCTTTACTCCTCCCACCCCATCCTCCCATTGTGATCTTCCCCCCCGGTCCTCCCACCTCCTCCCATCCTGCTTAGGAGCAATTATCTTATGTGAACGTCAGTTTCACATCAGCCCCCAGGTTAGCTTGCTACTCTACAGCATCCTCCTGCCCTGCCCTGCAGGTCATGAAGAGCATTGAGGAGGGGTACCGGTTGCCCCCTCCCGTGGACTGCCCTGCTCCTCTCTATGAGCTCATGAAGAACTGCTGGGCATACGACAGTGCCCGCCGGCCACACTTCCACAAGCTTCAGGCACATCTGGAGCAACTACTTGCCAACCCCCACTCCCTGCGGACCATTGCCAACTTTGACCCCAGGTAACCATGCGGGGGAAGGACTAGGGAAACTGGAGGCAGCTTGGGGAGAGTGAAATGGGCATTCAGCCATATCCTCCGAGTGCTGGGCCTGGGGAGCTCTGGACCAAGTCCAGTGTATGAGGCAAGTCCAAGTGTATGTGCCCTTGGGGAGAGCCCAAAAGGTCAGCTTTAGATTACTCATATTTGTAGAAAATCAGTTACAGCTGGGCCTCAGTTCCCTCACTTTCACCTGGGCTGGGCGGGGAGGGTCCCCATTGTTTCCCTTCTCAGGCTTCCTCACCTAGGACACTCATGGAGCCATCCTTGCCAATCTCACTGTATTGTGCTGTGGTCCAGTCTTGGGATACATCCCCTTCCACTGAACTATTTCTGCATGTGGAGAAAGGGTCATCCATTCATGAGTCTGGAGGAGCTATTGGTGTGAGCTGTTTGCTGGACGTTGGAGATACAGCTGCACTTTTTTTTTTTTTTTTTGAGACAGAGTCTCGCTCTGTTGCCCAGGCTGGCGTGCAGTGGCACGATCTCGGCTCACTGCAACCTCTGCCTCCCGGGTTCAAGTGATTCTCCTGCCTCAGCCTCCTGAGTAGCTGAGACTACAGGTGTGCGCCACTGCTACACCGGCTAATTTTTGTATTTTTAGTAGAGACGGACTTTCACCATGTTGGTCAGGCTGGTCTCGAACTCCTGACCTCATGATCTGCCTGCCTTGGTCTCCCAAAGTGCTGGGATTACAGGTGTGAGGCACCACGCCTGGCCAATACAGTTGCACTTATGACCTGGTACCTGCTCCAGGGAGCTTGGGCAGCCAGGCTGGGGTGGGGAAGGCAGGAGCAGCCTTGCAAGGTTTGGGAAGGCTCCTGGGTCACATGGCTAGTCTGGGAGTTGCTGAGGGCTGGCAGCTGCAGATAGTGTAAGATGACTGCAGCACTGTGGGAATAGCCATGAGGCTGGAGAGGCAACCAGAGTCAACACGAAGAGGACCAGCCCTGTTGAGAAGCTTGGACTTTACCCTGAGTGCAGAGAACCAATTCTTTTTTTACATTTTATTTTAATTTTTTTTTTTTTGAGACAGAGTTTCACTCTGTCACCCAGGCTGAAAGCCAATGCCATGATCTTGGCTCACTGCAACCTCCCGCTTCTTGGATTCAAGCGATTCTCCTGCCTCAGCCTCCCGAGTAGCTGAGATTACAGGTGCCTGCCACAATGCCCAGCTGATTTTTGTATATTTAGTAGAGACCAGGTTTCACCATGTTGACCAAGTTGGTCTTTAACTCCTGACCTCAGGTGATCCACCCACCTTGGCCTCCCAAAGTGCTGAGATTACAGGCGTGAGCCACTGCACCTGGCTGAACCAATTCTTAAAAACTGTCCACAGGAGAGGATGTGGTCCGAGTTGCATTTTACCAAAAATACAGCCTGAATGTAGAGAATGAACTGATGGGCAGGGGGTGGGGGGCTCAGGTGGAGGAGACAGGCAAGGCTGTATTTAAGTGCTTTGCTGGGTAGCCAGCCTGGCCAACTGACCTCTGCATCCAACCACCATACATAACCTTGTTTCTGGGAGAAAACATGCCCTAAGTTCCAACTTTTGAAACTATCTTTTGGAGCGCAACTCCCTCGTACACTGGAGACTGCATGTGCTAATCTTTCTGGAATGCTGGATATTTTTCCCCCAGCAGATTTACTTTGCTAATGGTTTTTGGCTCTGGCGAGCTTTAGTACAGGAACACTCATTGTATTGTGGGTGTCAGAGTGCAAGAATAACAGCCGATGTTTGAAGGTGGTAAGGAAGGACTGCTCCCAGAACTCAAGAGGCCACTATGGAAAAAGGCAGGACCACGCCCAGGTGCCAGGGCCTCTATTCCCCTACCTTCAGCTTCCTCTCAGACAGGAGACATCTATGTCTTTTTTTTTTTTGAGACAGAGTCTCTGTTCCCCAGGCTGGAGTGCAATGGCGCAATCTCGGCTCACTGCAACTTCCACCTCTCAGGTTCAAGCAATTCTCCTGCCTCAGCTTCCCAAATAGCTGGGATTACAGGCACCTGCCACCACACCCAGCTAATTTTTGTATTTTTAGTAGAGATGGGGTTTCACCATGCCCCAGGCTGGTCTCCCAACTCCTGATCTCAGGTTACCCACCCACCTCAGCCTCCCAAAGTGCTGGGATTACAGGCGTGCGCCATCATGCCCTGCTGACTTCCATGTCTTAACCAGCCCCTAGTCAGGTGCCCAGAACAGTCATTCCAGCAGGAGACAGGCTGGTGGTCCACTTCTGTTGGGGCCTCCCAGGGCAGTCCCTTCCCTAGGTCTGTCGACATAGCAGGACTGCCAGCCAGCTGCTGTTGTGAGCACACCAGGAAACAGGCCAGGAAGTGGGCTCACAGATAATGGTGGGGTGAATCCACAGTCTAGATATTTCTGTGCCCTGACACCGAATTTCAGTGCTGGTTGCTGATGCTCAGAGGCTGAGGTCAACCAGATCAGCCCCGGTACCCCTGTGCAGCTGACGCAGCCCATATCCCACAGGGTGACTCTTCGCCTGCCCAGCCTGAGCGGCTCAGATGGGATCCCGTATCGGAGTGTCTCTGAGTGGCTCGAGTCCATACGCATGAAACGCTACATCCTGCACTTCCACTCGGCTGGGCTGGACACCATGGAGTGTGTGCTGGAGCTGACCGCTGAGTAAGGAGCTGCGGCTGCCTGGGCTGGGAGGACTGCAGGGGTAGAGCCTCTAGAGACTCACAGCCTTCCCCGTTCCTTGCCCACAGGGACCTGACGCAGATGGGAATCACATTGCCCGGGCACCAGAAGCGAATTCTTTGCAGTATTCAGGGATTCAAGGACTGAGCCCTCCTCTCACCCCACCCCCAATCAGGGAACAAGGAGCAAGGAGCAAGGGCGGGGCCAAGGTCACTCACGGTCACTCCCTGTGTCCCTTTCCTCGGCCTACCAGATGTAGGCTATCGGTGCTGCTCCTGCCCACTTTCGGAACCCTGCCCTGCACCCCAGAAACCTCTTTGTTTTAAAAGGGAGGTGGGGGTAGAAGTAACAAGGTGATCATGGCAGGGAGTTGGGGGTTTAATCGCTATACATATATACACATATATTTTTGTACATAAACAGGAACTGATTTTCTGCCTCCATCCCACCCATGAGGGCGGTAAGCACTACAAAAGAGCCAACTACTGAGAATACTGGAAAACAAGATTTTTTTATTTGTAGCTATAGCTACAACCTGGCAGCACAGGGGAGGGTGGGGACGTCCTGGAGGGAATACAAAGGCTGCTCGGGGGCCGGCCGAGGGCGTGGGTGCAGCAGTGAAAGCAGCAGCACTAAACCTGGTGCCCCTCAGGTGGGGTCCTGGAGGACGGTGGGCAGTCCCTGCGGGATGGGAGAGGACTAGACTCCAGGGCCGATAACTCTGCACCCCCAGGCCAACTCGGGCCCAGGGTCAGGGCACCTGGGATGCTAGCATGGGGCTGGGAATGGGAGGGGCTAGACATCAAAACAATAACTGAGGTGGGGGCAGGTGGTCTCAGTGTGGGTGGTCCACAGTGGGCATGGGCTGCGGTCTGCAGAGGGCCATTCCTCACTCAGGTCTGGGCTCGAGCAGTGTGGCACTTCCGACAGAGCACGTGACCGTCCAGGGGGAAGCAACCATTGTCATCTGCCTCAATCGACAGGGGCTTCCCGCAGTCCTGGGAAGAAGGAAGGGTGAGGGGCACTGGACCGAGGGCCCCTGATCTGCTCCACGACACCCAACCCCCGTGCAGTTCCATCTTAGATTAGAAAGATGCTTCATGGCTCAGAGCTGGTGTCATCAAACTTCCCAGCCACACCCAAGTCCCCATCCCGATCCCACTTCCAGTCACCCACTAGGCCCTTCCTGCAAGACGGCAAGCTGAGGGTAGAGCTGCTTCCAAGGCACATGCTCCCCTGCCCAACACCACCCTAATAAAATAGAGGTTTTGGGGCCTCTCCCGTCCTGCTTCACCTCCATTCGAAGACCTCTCAGCTGACTCCCCATCCCCTGCTACAGTAAAACACCATGTCCTTCCCTCCTATTGGCTGGTCACTTTCTTGGCTTCTCTATGACTCAAAGTGACCTCAGAAGCCCCCCAGCCCCCTTTCCTGCAGTGGCAAGGAAGCATTTGGGCAGGGCAGATGGGGGTGCTACCATAAGCCACCCTCAAACTCACAGCCCTGCTTGCTAAATGCTGGTGCTTTCCACCACCTAGTCAGTAAGCAGCCTCTCCCACCACCTCCTGGTCGGGGCCAGCCCGAGGAGCCCAGAGGGGTGGCTGACCTCACACTTGTAACACTTCATGTGGAAGTTCTTGTCCAGGGCGACCACTCGCACGGTCTCATCTCGGCCAGGCTCAGGCATGATGGGCTCCGAGCAGACGGAGCACCTCGGGGCGTACTGCCTGGAGGGGCAGAAATGGCCGGCAGTTAGCCCAGGGTGGGCAGGGCTTTCAAACCCTGTGTGCACAAGCAGAAGCCGGGTTTTGCAGCAAAGGGGACTTCTCTGCCCTGTGTCTCTAGGTGGAGGAAGCTCACAGAAGGGCCTAAGACGGAGCCAGCATATCTGGCCCTCATCAAAGGGAATTTCTTGCCTTACCAGTCACTCTTCCAAAGCAAGGGAGAGTCACTCTCCCACACACCAACCACGGTCCATCCTTACTGCCCCATTCACACTGCAGCTCCTATAGAAAGCCAGCCCTGAGGCACCCCTCCCATCCCATCCTGGTTCCCTGACCTCGCCTTCCCTCAATCCTGCCCCCGCCATGCACCGCTGCCTCTGCCCTGACTGCCTGGCAGTGTGGAGGGATGTGAGTCGTGGCCACCCCTGGAATCCTGAAAGTGTTTCCTCCAAACACCCCTCAGAGGTGGGGGTCAGATTGTGCACTGTTCTCACAGCTGCACTGAGGTTCTGTGGATCAGCCTGAGAAAGCAGCCACCTTCCAAACACTGTTTCTGTGGAGAAACCAGTATACCAAATGGCTGATCTCCAAAATTACTTTTAGAACCCATCCTGTGTGTGAAATGAAGTCACTCTAGCCCACTTCACTAAATGCTGACATACACCCAAAATAAGCCTCAGTGCAACAAGGGCGAGGGAGGGACTAGCCAGCAGCAGGACTAAAGTCCCTAGACAGCTACATCCAGATGACTTGGTCCTGCTGTCTACAGATAGGACATGGGACCAGAAAGCAAGACCAGGGGTTTGGGCTGTCCTGAGGCTGGGGTAGCAAGCAGCCTGACTACCAGACCAAGCGTGGCTGGAGCCCAGAAGGCAGGTCCTCACTTGTGGTAGTCAGGGACACAGTGGGGCCGGTTGGCCTGGTCCACGATGAAGGAGGTGCCCTCCAGGGGGCGGGCACAGACCACGCAGGTGAAGCACTGCGGATGGTAGGCTTTGCCCGTGGCCCTCAGCATGCGGTCGGTGATGGGCTGCCCGCAGGTGTTGCACTTCTCCAGGGTGTCCTGAGGAGGCAGCAGGAGGAGGTTGGCTGGGAACCAGCACCCCACAGCCGGCTTCCAGGGCCTGACTGCCCAGCACAGCCCGACTCACAGTGTAGCAGCCCTCGCAGTACGGCGCCCCCTCCAGGCTGTAGAACTGCTGGCCCTGGAGCTGCTGGGCGCACTGGTGGCAGGTGAAGCAGGCGATGTGGAACAGCTGCCCCAGGGCACGGACAGCCGGCTGAGCCCGGGCCAGGGGCTCATGGCATCGGCCGCAGAGTTCTGGGAAGGCCGGAGAAGATGGCGATAAATAGAAGGAAGTATGAAGGGCTGCGAGGGATCAGCCAGCTCAGATGGGGAGTGGAGCCACAGCCCTGGCCCGCACCGGGATGTGGGGCAGGGTAGGGGTGACCTGGTGGGGTGGGCTCACCATTGGCGGCCACTGCCTGCCTCTGAGGATGCTCCATGTCCTGCATTAGCTGCTGAGTCAGCTGCTCCAGCTCCTCCACCTCCTTCAGAGTCAGGGGCCCTGGGGCCCCCGGGGAGCGCACCTGCAATCCCAACACTTTCTTCACACTCTCGAGGGCCGCTGCCTCCCAGAACTCCCCAGGCCAGCCTACCCGGCTTCTTCTGAGGTCGCCTTAGCTCCCAGCTCGTGTCCCAGATGCTCAGGCTAAACCCTGAAAGCTTCTCCTTTGTTCCCCTACCCCCACCATCCCCAGCACCACACAGATAACAGGGGAAAGGGATGTAAGCCTGGATCTCGTCCACCAAGACATTTCCACCCGCTTTGCCCAAACCCCCTGAGCAGTCACAGACAGGCCAGAATGACTGAGCAGACGGAGGCCACGCACACAGCAGCTCGGGTCACTGAAGCACCGGACACTCCAGGGCCACGCATCAACTCCACAGAGCATGCTCGGACATCGCCCCCATGGAACAGGGGCACGCAATGGCGTGCACACACGCGCACACACACCTACCCGGCCTGCCTGCTGCTGAGCAGCCCCTGTCAGCGTAAAGATACAACACAGGCAGGAATTGCAGGTTAAACCCCCTCAGCTGTCTGCAGGAGCCCACCCCCACCCCCACACAAAGACCCCATCCCTCAAGCGAGGGGCTTCTGGACTAGCTCACTCAGGTCCTTCCCCAGCAGCCTCAGAGGTCCAAAGGCCACCCCCTATGCCAGCCCAACCTCCCACTGGGGATCCCAGGGACCAGGGTCAGGGATGGATGTTAAGGACAGTGCTGCCAGTAACCCTGAGAACTCTGGGAGGGGCTCTCTGCCCTGCATCAGCCCCACCAGGAGACACTCCCACAGGGGCACGTGCACTGGGTGGGTATTTTCTATGTCTGGAAAAGCCTACCCAGGACCGTGGCGCCATCCCTGAGTGTGCTACCTGCAGATGCCTTCATTCCCATAACACCTGGTACCTCCACAGCCCCCTGCTACCTCCTCCCATAGCCCCTCTCCCCTCAGCCCTGGCTTCACTGCCCCCCACCCGACCCCTGTCTGTACCCAAAGTTGTGTCCCTTCTGCCCAGGAAGCATGCGCCCATAGAAGTCCAACTCTCCAGACCTTAGTCACTTTCCCTTAAGATCCTGCCATCTCTAACTGACATGTTCCCTGGAACACTCGCTTCAACTTTGTCTCCTCCCATCTTCCCTTCCTGGCATCTTGGGGGCAGAGTGAAGGTGCTCCATCAGTCCTTGCTCTCCAGTGCCATTCTAAATGCCCGGCTCATCCTTCAGAAGCATAGAATCCTCATCTGCATCACCTCCATGGGCATCCCTGTTCATCAGGACACTATCCAGGACTGTCCCCTCTGCCAGCCTGCACCAATGCCAAACTTCCCTCCATCTCAGTCACCTTCCACCATGGGACACCCTTGACCTCACATTTACCTCCAAGTCCCTTGCCAGCCATTATCTGCCTCTCCTCTTCCCCATTCACACCTACTACATGAACCCAGAAAAGCTTTAGTTCCCCCACCCCCAACCCACCCCTGGACTTTGTCCTCCATGCCCCACCCTGGCCCCTTGACCATCTACTCCTGCAAGGCTCACTGTCCCTCCAGGCACCTGCAGCCACCCGCAGCTATCTGGCCCAGTCTCCAACCCCAAGTCACACCACCACCCGCTTCCTGTTTCTGCTTCCAAGCTGCAGAAAGCAGTGGAGAGATGGCTGCACACTGCAGAGTGAGCTCACAACACTGCAGAGCCCTTGAGCCCTCCAGCCCTGCCTTCTCCACCGCAGCTGTTCTAGATCTCTCCGTCTCCTGAGCCCCCACCTGCTTCACCCCCTCAATTGCACTGTGACCTCAACTCGCACATGGCTGCAAACATGGAAGCCAGCCAGCTTAAGCTCCCTCATCGTCCTTCCCCTCCACACTGCAGCCACCCTGCCCTTGCTGTCTGGGATGCCTCTAGGGGGAGGGAACATCACCAAGATCTCCTCCAGGGCCCGAAGCAACCTGCCCCTCCTCTCCCACAACACTAGCCCTCCGTCAGCTGCTCCCCCAGGTTACACAAGTACCTGAGCCCTTCTCCCCTAACTTGAGAAAACCACATACACATCACAGACTCACACTCACATCCTCACATACATACTCACACACACCACTCACATGCACACATAACCACATCACACACATACACTCAAATACCACACCCCTCATACATTCACATTCACACATATATACCACACACACCCACCACTCACGTGCACACTCACACTCAGATATACCACACCAAGCCAGGTGCAGTGGCTCACGCCTGTAATCCCAGCACCTTGGGAGGCCGAGGCAAGCAGATCACTTGAGGTCAGGAGTTCGAGACCAGCCTGGCCAACATGGTGAAACCCTGTCTCTACTAAAAAAAAAAACAAAAATTAGCCAGGCGTGGTGGCAAGTGCCTGTAATCTCAGCTACTCAGGAGGCTGAGGCAGGAGAATTGCTCGAGCCCAGGAGGTGGAGGCTGCAGTGAGCCAAGATCACACCACTGCACTCCAGCCTGGGTGACAGCCTGCACTCCATCCCACAAAAAAAAAAAAGATACACCACACCACACATTCACACATACCACTCATATATATATACATATACACACACCACTTGTGTGTATATGTGTGAAAGTGTGTATGTACACCACATTTGCTTGTGCATATACTTTCACACATATACACACAACCACACACCATACACATCACAGACACACCTCACACAAACGCCTTCACACTCACACATGCACATACTCACATACACATACTTTCACAGTCACACCACACACCTTATACAACCACTCATACATTCATGCTCACACATCTACATACATACACTCACCTACACATATGCCATACCCACACCCATACACTAACACACACACCATTCACATACGCACCGCTCATCTATTCACATACGCACACACACGCACCACACTCACACCACTGACACAGTCCTCCCCTTCCTCCTTTTCTCTGCCAATCTTTAAGAGCAGGCCCCACCAACAGCCTCACTTCTCCCCACGCACTCACCCTCCGCTCCTCACACTGTGTTCCCACACAGGGCACAAACGGGCCATCCCAAGACTGTTGCCAATTCCCAACAGTCTACTCTCTAGCCTTGAGTCCTCACTCCCTCCAGCGCCCCGCTCAAGAGCTCAGCTGTCTTCTCCAAGTGTGCCCTGACTCTTCTTCCTGCACCTCCCAGTCCCTGCTCCCTGCACTCCCTGGGAAGCTCCTCAGCTCTGACCCTGACCCTTCGGTGTCACAGTGTCACTGCGCCCCACTACCACGCCAGATGTCCCTGGCCCTCTCCTGAAACCTGGCCCTGCATTTCTAACTGAATGACGGCCCCAGCTGAAAGTCCTCTTGGGACCTGTTGCTCAACCATATGACAGCTGGACCCCACCTCTTCCTGTCAAACCATTTCCCCTTCTGGACTTCTCTATTTTGTCAGCAATACTGTCATCCACCCACACCCCCAATCTCCAAATCGCCCTGAAGATTTTTTTTTCCTCTTCCCCACAGCCTTGTCTTCCAATTGCTCATCACTTGCTGTCTCGGAGGCTCTGCCTTCCCAACAGCTCTGGCACACAGTGCTCACATGCAGGGCTGATTTTTCATTGCAACTCATGTTACTATTGCCCAAGAGTGAACACACACGCAGCACTGACCTCCCTCGAATACACCTCTCTGCTGGTGAAACTTTCCAGAAAGCTTCCAAAAGACACTGCTTTCACCAGCCCTCCTGACCCACCCCACACCTACTCAAAAATGGTAAGACTCTCCAGTGCTCAAGAGCTCCTTGGGTGGGCCCCTTCACCTCCTACTCCCTCCAGCCCCATTTGCCTCTCCAAGTAGAATTCTATCATTTTCCCACAGGAACCTTCCACTTTCTGTTCTCCACACATCCCTTTCCTCTCTGGATTCTTAAGTCCTGCCCATCCTTCGAAGCCTTTCCTAACTTGCCAGACCCCGAGTTGACTCCCAGGTCTGAGTGTCGGGAGTCCCTGCAAAGCTCACTGGCCCCTGGTATTTTTTCCTGTGCTGTGTCTAAGGGTATGTAGACATCCACACTATCAGTATGGATGCTTGGACTGGATGACCATCAGAGTCATCTTAGTCACCAGAAATTGGACGATCTTATCTCCTGAACTAGCAGGCAAAAACCATTGTGTAATTACGGCTTTTCTATTTTGAGTATTTATGTGCTAGATACAGAACCCAACACTCTAGGTATTAGCTCACCTAATCTTCACAACCACTGTATGGAGTAGATAATGTTAAAGATGGAGAAACTGAGGCTCAGGGTTCACCTAACTTGCCCAGTCTAAGGACTTGGGAGAGGCTGAGCCAGGAATTCCATCCCAGGTCCCATCCCAGGTCCATCTGACACCTGAAGGCTGAGCTTCTTGCAGAGATCTCTTCCCTCTCGTGTCCCAGTCTCCTGGGCACAGAGCACAGTGCCTGACACTTGGTGGATGCTGGCTCAGCCCATGTTTACTGGGGCTGACTTATCTCCAAGCCCTCAGGCGGAAAGAGTGCTCAGAGGAGCAGGGAGATTAACACAAGAACCAAGAATGGGAAAAACCAAGGTGGGACTGGTGATCTCATCCCTCCCTTTAACATTCTGGGAGGAAGTCACAAGGAAAGGTCCACCAGATCCTCCTCCTCCTAATTCAGAGACTGTGCTCTCTGCGCCCTCCCAATCAGGCCCCACCCAGCCAGGCCTCTTCACCAGAAGAGCATTTTCTTACCATTGTTTCACCAGGCTAACCCCACAGGATAAGAATTCCTATCCCACCACCCCTATGTCCACCCTGACTCTCCAGTCACCTTCATGCTGATACTCGGGCTCCTGACTCAGTCCCGACTCAGTCCCGTCCCAGTGCCCGGGTCCCAGCCTTGTCCTACCACCATCCCTCACCTGGTTTTGGTTCTGAGCCGGTGGGGGCACAGGGTGCTGTTTCTCCTGCACTCGGGGCTTCTCCCTCTGCTGAGCATAGGTGAAGCTGGGAGCTTGAGGGGTGCCTGTGCCAGTGGAAATAACTTCGGGGTGTCCCAATTTTTGATTCGGCTGTGACCCAGGTCCACCTGGGGCTCCAGGACTAAACTTAGAAGCCACAGGAGTAAACTTAGGAGTCACTGGAGAAAACTTAGGGGCTGGTGCCGGAGATGGGGCTGCGGGACCTCGGGGCTGGGTGTTAGCCAAAGACACAGGCTGGGGCTGGGGCTGGACATGGAGTTGGACCTGAGGCTTAGCCTGGGGCTGAGGCTGTGTCTGGCTGGGAGCGGGAGCCTGGGGCAGAGACTGGGAGCTGGAAGGGGCTTTCCAAGGAGGCAAAGGTGCTGTGCCCCCGGCTGCAGGCTTAGTACTGGACTTGGAAATGAATGGAGTAGCCACTGGTGGGGGCACATATCCAGATGACACCTGCAAGGGGAGGGAGAGAGAAGAGAGATGCAGTCAGGAGAACACCATCCTCCATAGCTCTATCCCCAGTTTCTCTGGCCCTGGACCCTGCTTTTCCTACTCTCTGTTCCCTTACCCGGGCTTTGAAAGGATCATTCTTGGTCATGTCATCCAGCAGTGAGGACAGAGAGTCGATCTCCAGGTCAATACTGCTCACCTTCTCCCTGGGCTAGAGGGTCAGAGGTCAGAGCACCTATTCCATGCCTCCATCTCCCCTCCCCCAACAGGGCAGAGGTGCAGGGGAGGTAAGAAGAAAGGGCCTTCTTCTCCTCTCCTTGGGAGTGTCCTGGTGTAGCCGCCCTTCCCAGGTCTCCATACCTGTGGTGGGAGCGGTATGGGGGCTTCAGGCCCTCCATCCTCCTCCAGCGGAGGCGGCGGGGAAGGGAAGATCTCCTCCTCCAGAGGCGCAGGGGGAAACGATTCCTCGATCGGGGGAGGGGGTGGCGGGAAGGCACCTCCCAGAGCACCCTCCGCATCGTCGCCATCCCCAGCGAGGGGAGGTGGGGGCAGGGGAAAGTCTGGGGTAGGAAGAGGAGAGACGTCGGCTGGGGTCCGTCTACCCTCACCCAAGTTCCCCTCGGTTTACCGCTCTAACCCCTAACCGAAGAACTCTCTCGGGGGTCGCAGAGCGTGTGGGAAAGCAAAGGAGGGGCGCAGGGCGCGCTGAGAGCACCGGGTCAGGAAAGGCCAGGGGCACAGCCGAGGAGTGGTGCAGCTCCCGTTACACTTCGGAAAACGGACCCGGAGGGGAAGATTCGTGGCCCACATTCCCGCTTCCCACCCCCAGGCGGGGGACTTGGAACGGTCCCAGGAGCCTTGGCTCCCAGCCACGAGCTCCACGATGAGGTAAGAACATCTGCTTGGGACAGGGTGGCTGCGCCCAGCCCCCTCGGCAACAGCCTTTCCAGACATCCCCAAATTCCCAAAACCACTGCCCCACGCCCCGGCACCCGCCGAGGTCCGGTCCCCAAGCCCAGCTGCATACCTTCCGGGGGCGGCGAGGGGATCTCGCCGACCCGGCCCATCTGTGCGCGCTGGGCCCCAGGCGCCGGGGGAGGCTCGCTGTCCCCAGGCCGGAAGGGATTCACTTTGGGCTTTGGGGCCACCACAGGGCCGAACTTCTTCTGCGGGGCGTAAAAAGCCGGAGCCGAGACCGAAACGGAGATCGCGAGAGACGGGCGGGGGGCCGCCATGGCCGGGCCGGGCTGCTGGGGTGGGTCGCCGGGTTACGCAGCGCCAAGCCGGGCTCAGGAGCCCCCGGCGGTGGCAGCTGCCCTCGGCGACCCCCACGCGCCCCCTCCCGGCGCACCGCACCCCCCTCCCCGTGGGGCCGCCCGGCCGCTCCCCGCGCCTCACCGCGGGCCGGAGTGTGCGCGCCGCGTCTCGGGTGGCCGCCTCGGCGCCGGGTCCGCGGACTCTGCGTCCAGGTCCGGAGCAGCCTCCAGCCGGGCGGGGAAAGACCCACGGAAGGAGGAGGGAGGGAGGAGGGAGGGGGCGGGGAGAGAGCGGCGCCCAGACCATACAAGGAGCGGCCCGGAGAGGGGGCGGGGAGAGCGGGGAAGGGCGGACCAGGCAGGAAACACCCCCAGGAAGGGGCCCGGATCCTGCCCCAGGCCCGAGGTTCCGCCGAGGTCCGGCCCCGCAACCCCACTCACCGCCGCCCCCGCCACCCCGGCCCGGCTCGGACCCCAGCTCCCCGAGCACAGGCCTCTGATGTCATTTCCTGACCTGCCCACCCTCCCCGCCCGACCCGCGGGCGCCCGAGATCTATCTGACTCACGGTCCCCCCGCGGGCTCAGCAGCGGAGGTGCGGCGGGTGCCCCCGAGGTAGCCACGAAGCCCCTGGGCGCCTCCGGCTGGGCCCAGCGACCTCCTCTCGAGCCTGCCGTTACGTGGTCCCCTCCCGCCACCACCCGCTACCCGGCCACCTCTGAGTCAGCCTGGGGTGCCGGACGCTTGCAGCTGGGCTCCAGGGTGCAAGGGGATGGGGGATGAGAAGCGGGGCGTTCTTCCTCCCAGCACCCCACCCCCCACCGATTCCGTGCCCGGAGTGGGTGTGCGAGCCGGAACCTCCACCATTCTCGGGGATACGAACTTCCAACTCTGGGCAGCCTCTTCAGGCTTCTAGGAATTCGCATCCCCAGCGCCCCCGCCAGCGGATCGGTTTCGAGAGGGACCGTTCGGGCCCGCAGGGCTAGGAATGGAGGTGGGAGGGCGGGGCCGACGGGGCGGCCGCCTGCGGACTGGGGACCGCGGAGAACCGACGCGGTCGCGGGCTGCCCCTCTTTGACGGCTCTTCAGGCCCACCACGACCCACTCCTCTAGGAGATCCCGGGCGACGGTGGGGCTCTTGGGCATTCTGAGACTTTGCCTGGTGGAGCCCCCCACTGGTCCGACCGGATTTCTCAGCCTGCGACTCAGCTCCAGGCTACTCGAAAGAGGCCGGACCTTGGGTAATTCTTCTTGCAAACGAAGGAGTCAGGGCCTTTCGCCCGCTAGTGCGATATGCACCCCTAGGCGCGTCTTTCTCTCCTCCTGCCAGCTCTTACTGCCTCCTGAGGCCCTCCTCTTCGCACCAAGTTTCCACTCCCTCCAAATCCCCTGCACTCTACTGGCCAGGAGCACCAGGGCCATGTTTTAGAGATGATCCAAACTAACCCCAAGTTTGTGGAGAGCAAGCGGAGGCTGAGAGCTGAAGAGATGCGCCCGGGTCGCACCGAGGTAGAGGCAGAGTCTAAACTGGACCTGGGGTCAGAGCCGGTGGTCCTGCACCCTGATATCAGGTGAAGCAACACTGACAGGATAGAGCAGAGCGAGGTCAGAGTGTGAAGATCCAGCCTGATGCCCAACTGACATCTCTTCATTCTCCCAGGCTCCATCTGTAAAATCACGGTTAATCCGTCTACCATTGCATTATATGGAGAAATAAATGCAATGCCATAGCTGGATGCTATATATGACTCAGTATTATTCAAATTCCCGTTCTGCCCAGAATGAAAATTCTGACCTGGTTACACTAAGGCATTTTCCCCCATATGTCCCTTTCTGAGTTGCCAGGCAGATTTCTCAGGGGCCCTGGTATATGCAATGTCCTCTCTTTCCTTCAACCTTATTAAGTCCTTCATTATACCTTACACGGCATCTTCATCACCTTCGCATACCCCACTGATCTTTTTCTCTGGCATCTCATCATCTCTGTCACCACCAGTATTTCTCACAGCCACAGGCATGTGTGGCCATGTATGATAGGAAGCATGCAGTGCACACCTCTCTGACACGCTCAAGCCAGTCCTGGGCCTGTCTCTGAAGATCTGTTAGAAATTTGATACTGGATTTCCTGTGCATGTTGGAGATTGTGTCTTGGGCTTCACAGACCAAATGTCTCATCACAAATCCTTCAAACTATGCCTACTTTGGAGAAAAAAAAGGTAGTTAAGAAGATGATTTCCAGATAACTTCATAGGAATAAAAGCCATCTACCCTCTAAATGTCTCCTTAAGTAATGTGTGTGTGCAAAATAGAGTATGTGTAATTGTTAGGCAGCTGAACCTATTTATAAATCAGAAATAGAAGAGTGCGTAGGCAGGCATAGTTTTACTGACAACTAAGAGAATTCAGGATGCAGAATATTCAAACGAAGACTTTTAAGCTAGCCATTCTAAATACAAGTAGAAACACCCAGAGTGTCCCAGAAGGACAGAATCACTGCCCAGGATGTCTCGAGGGGCAGCAGAGTCAAGCTCTTAAAATGCAGACAATGGGCTGGGCACAATGGCTGAGTCACGCCTGTAATCCCAGCACTTTGGAAGGCGGAGGCGGGCAGATCACTTGAAGTCAGGAGTTTGAGACCAGCCTGACCAACATGGTGAAACCCTGTCTCTACTAAAAACACAAAAATTAGTGGGGCATAGAAAGACTCCATTTCAAAGAAAAAAAAAATCCAGACAATGAACATGAGTGCCTTAATGATCACTGGGCATTTTTCTTAGGCAAGCAATTCTAATTGACATCCTTAGGCAGCATGTGTGAAGTACAGCAAATAAGTAGATGTCCCTGCCTAAAGAATGTCCAACAGCTTAAGGCCAGGACAGGGGGACAAAGTGAGAAAATGGCCACTGCCCTTTACTACCTAAAACATCTCCACACATCTCCAAGGATTTATAACCATCAGGTACCAGAAAGTTTTCTTCAAGAATGCATGGCATAAAGTAGGAAGTTAAGAGCAGTGAAGGAAGGAAAAGGAAAAGACAGTGTCACAACAAAAGAATGATTTCTAAGATGGAAAGAGAAATGCACCAGGAGGTTCTTTCCATATGCCAACTGCAGGTGGATCAAGGTTCACTCACGGGCCAGGCACCACGTGAAGCATTCTGAAAACAGCAGCACCCTAACAATAACAACAATAACTATCATAGCAGCAAACGCTGAGAGAATATTGTTTGAGGTGCAATGTTAAGCACTTTAAATATATTAGCCATAGCCAGGCACGGTGGCTTACGCCTGTAATCCCAGCACTTTGGGAGGCCTAGGCAGTTAGATAACCTGAGGTCAGGAATTTGAGACCAGCCTGGCTGACATATAGTGAAACTTCATCTCTAATAAAAATACAAAAATTAGCTTGGTGTGGTGGCACACGCCTGTAGTCTCAGCTACTCAGGATGTGGGTAACACCCCCTAGAGGCACCGAGGAAGGAGAACTGTGCAGACCCCAGGCACAGTTAGTGCCTGAAGCATAACTCACTGCTTACTATGTCTAGCTTATATATATAATCATAGAATCCCATATAATCTTTCTATAGAATCATTTAGGTATTGTAGTCGGAGCTGTACTGACACATTTAGTGCTGATTTATAGAATCCTTCTATATAACCATATAGTAGTTTGTAGTAGGAGGAATGCCTAGAGCAGTCACAAAGCAGAAGCAGTATATGGGAAAACAGCCAGACCAAGAGGACAAGAACCAAAGACCCAGGCGGTAGTGTCCCTGCCTGAAAGGGCTTACGCTGTATGGCAGGCTTGGAGCAAAAGCCTCTCCTCCTGATAAAGGAGTTGTAGTAGCTTACATCCAGTTCCTGCGGAAAGTAGGCCTCAGGCCTGAGATCCTAGAAATAACCAAGGGAGAAGAATCCCTCTGGTGTGACCAGTCACGGTGGCTGTACACCCTGTCAGTCTTTTCTCACTTCTGTGCTAGTTCAAGTCATCCTCCCATAAATATCTTAAGAGAACACAAGTCTGTCAGCTCCCACTGCATTGGCTTACAGTATCCTTCTATTAGAAATCCTTTGAAGTCTCCAGCCCCCAGATAAGAAGTGTTGCACACAACACCTGTTGCACACAGCCCATCTGCTTGCCTCGGTGACCTAATGGGGGTGGATATCTTTTCTGTACACAACCCTCTACTACTGTGCATGGCATGGCCGCCTACTGCGCACAGCCCACCTCTCTGCCCAGGTGACATAATGGGGTGGCCCCCTCGCTTGTGACTCATGTGATTATGTATGCCCTATTACTAAGCCTATAGATAATGACCTCACTCATGACCCTGTCCCCTGCTTGTACCTAATAAATACAGATGCTTCTGGGCGTTAGGGGTTCTTGTGGATCTCTGCTCACAAGTGGCTTGGCGCCCCACCCCCGAATCCAGATGCTCTTCACCAGTTCTTCAGTGTCCTACCTCTTTACTTCTCGGATCCTGCACCTCAGCACAACATAAGGGACACCCCACGACCCTGTGGGGTCCAACAGCCCTACACAGTAGGCTAAGATGGGAGAATCTCTTGAACGTGGGAGGTGGAGGTTGAAGTGAGCCAAAATTGCACTGCTGCACTCTAGCCTGGGTGACAGATCAAGACTCTGCCACAAAAAACAAACAAACATATATATTAGCCCCATCTAATCATCACTATAAACCTGTGAGGCATATACATCATTATCCCATTTTTTAGTTAAGGGCTGAGGCCAACTAGATGTTGGATCTTTCACCTCCTAAACTGCAAAATTTTTTTGCAACACAAATATTGAGATTCTCCTGCCCCAGCCTTGCTTCCATCCTTGTATTCCATCACTTCTCCTCAGACCCTCCAGCCTGGCACATCAAGAGCCCCTTCCAGTCTGCCTTCAGCCCAACACCCCTACTTTATACTCGTGGGCGGCCATTTTCTCTTTCTGTCTCGTGACACCATCAAATTCTGTCTGTCTATGTATCCATCTGCATGTGAACACATATGTACATTTTGTATATGCTATATGCTATTTTGTATATGCTATATGCTACATAAGCTATATGTAGACGCACTTTTGTAAAATAGCACATTTCCAGAAGACTTGTCAAGAATTGTTAACAGCACAGCCTGGCAAGGTGGCTCATGCCTGTAATCTCAGCACCTTGGGAGGCTGAGGTAGGCAGATCACTTGAGGCCAAGAGTCCAAGACCAGCCGTGGCTAACATGGAGAAACCTCATCTGTAGTAAAAATACAAACACAAGCTGGGCTTGGTTGGGTGCGATTCTCAGCTACAAGCATCGCTTGAACCAGGAGACGGAGGTTGCCGTGAGCCAAGATCGTGCCACTGCACTCCATCCTGGGCGATGGAAAGAGACTGTGTCTCAAAATAAATAAAGAAAAAAGAATTGTTAAGAGTAGTTAATGTTAGGAGTAGAATGGAGAGGGCAGAAGGCTTTTATACTGTTGTATTTCTTTTCCTGTGAACATGTATTAATTTATAATCTGAAAAAAGAAAAGAAAGGAGAGAAATGAAAGAGCCATTGTGTCTTTTCCCTGATATCGGCGCACTTCCCTTGCACTGAGTACTGTGTGTACTCGGCCTGAAGCTTCCCACTTGCTCCCAGATTTACTGCCCTCCTCATCCCACTGGCCCGAGTGCCAGTACAAAAGAATCTCTCCCTGTGGGGACAGCAATGGTGAATGAGGCATGATGGGTGGGTTGGGTGGGCGTCAGGATGAGGTCAGGGTGAAGCACACAGCAAGACCCAGAGATCGTTGCAGTCAAGGTCAAAGCTGAACAGCCTCCTGCCCTGTCCAAGGGCCACTCCCCCAACTGACAACCACAGATGCCCACTTTTCCTTCTTTCTTCAGGGTCAGCCCAAGAGGCCGACACCAGAGCATCATCCCCTGTGCACTTTCCCTCCCATTCCCCTTCCTCAGTTCAGCCAAGATTTATCCATTAACTTCCATATTCTAGGCACTCTGGATATAAAGATAAATAAACTCAGTTCTTGCCCTCAAGAAACTCTCCATCTAGGGGGAAAAAAATACTTAAGTAGATAGTATTAGCATAATTAGGATTAGAAAAAAAAATTTTTTTCTGAGCACCCACTCCATAGAGCTGGCTTGGTGTGGCTACTAATCACAATAGCTGGGTGGTCTTCTCACCATGCAACCTCATTATTATCCCACCAGGTCAAAAGCAGCAGTGAGGATTCCAGGACCAGGAAACCAGAATCTACATAAGGCCTCCAAGGGACAGAGGTCAGAGAAGCAGGAGAAGGCAGTGGTCCACTCATCCCGAGGGCTGGGCCAGATGGGCACCCAAAGGCATGGCAAGTGTCAGCAGCCGGAAATGTGTGGTGGGTGGAGGGGCAGAGCGAGGCAGATGGTCAGATGGCAAAGAGTCAGCAACCGAGGGAGCTGGGAAGGGCAGACAGGAAAAGAGACCCAAGGCACCAACAGCAGCACAGGCAGGTTGCTGGCACCGAGGCAGCCGCGAGCGGAGCATCAGCTGCCTTCGTTCTCCCTGCACCCAGACGAAGCCAAAATCAGAGAGCCTGGCCTAGAAGCTGGAGTGTTTGCCGCTGAAAATAGCCGACTAAGTCACTAGAGGGAGTAAACACTGCAGAGCGTGGAGGCTGAATGTAGGTAGATAACCCATCTTGCTTGAGGGGACAAGTACTACTTGTCTCAAGTGGCCCCCCCACTTCCACTTCCTTTAATAAGGTGGGCTTCATATGAAAAAATCCACTAGGCCGAACTGACACCAGAAGTGGGTGTTCCTGAGCCAACCATCCGAGCTTGCTCAAGCTTCCTTAGGCTGCCCTTGCTGCCACCCGGGTTGTGGTTATTCATACCTTTCCCGGAGATATGACCCATGTAGCCAATAGACACTGTCTCAGACAAAGGGAGCAGGTGGACCCATTCAGATCTACCAACAACAGCAGACTCAGCCTCTCAGCATGCCTGAGCAAGCCAGTAGACAGGCCTTTGTAGGGTCTCCTGGGGGAGAGAAACACTAATCAAATCATGACAAACAAATGTGAAATTGCAACTGTTTACAGGAATCTCAAGAGAAAGAAATAGGATGCATCTGGTAGAGCTTGCACGTGGGAGATGTGACCTGGTTGGGGAGCTCAAGAGGGAGATGTCCAAGCAGAGATCTAAACGATCAGTAGAAGTTAAGTATGCCAAGTGGGAGGAGAGAAATATTCCATGCAAAAGGAGAAGCATTGGCAAAGCCCTGTGACAGCTGTGGGCACTCTAGGGACCCCAAGGCAGGTGGGCGTGGCTGGAGTGTGGAGAGGGAGATTCCTCACCGGAGGCACAGGGTGAGGAAAAGCTGAACAGGTGGGTGCAGAGCGGCTGCAGAGCATGTGAAGGGGTTTCAGTTTGATCCTGAGAGCAATGAGGAGGAGCTGCTGCAGAGCTTTCGGTGGAAAAGAGGGGCAGGAAGAGACTTGGGAATTTTGAGAATGTCACCCTAGGGGCAGTGTGGGGAGTCACAGGAGGGGCCAGTGCAGATATGTGTAGGACAGTTAAGAAGCTCTGGTAGAGCTCCAGGTGAAAGGGAGGGGATTTGTGGAAATGGACAGAAGTGGATAGATTAGAGAGCTTTTTAGGACATGAACTTGTCCACAGAAGGAGTGGGACGGAGGGAGAAAGAGATATCGAAGGCCCATCCCAGCTTCTGGCTGGTACCTATGTGGAGCGTGGTACTCTCCACTGAAAAGTACAGGTCTGGGAGTGGGATTGTGTGTTTCATTCTGGACATACTGAGAATGAGTAGGCGTACAGTGGGCAGTAGGATATCCAGGTCCAAGGCAGAGAAAAGAAAATTATACTGAAGATCCACATTTATGAGTCATCTGCCTCCAAGTAGCCATTTGAAGCTGTTATTGGCTGGAAAAAAAAAAT
Organism: Cheracebus regulus; assembly: GCA_963574635.1. NCBI lineage: Eukaryota > Metazoa > Chordata > Mammalia > Primates > Pitheciidae > Cheracebus > Cheracebus regulus. Next base: position 140,105 of record CAUYQU010003495.1, on the reverse strand, counting down.
CACCTAATCAAATATTGCATGAGCGGCTGAGAGGGCTAGGACATGGGCTTTGCTGGATTCTAGCATTTTATGGACAGGCGGAAGAGGGAGTTATGCACTTTCTGAGTAAAAGCCACCTTTACTCAGATGCAAGGCACATCTGCTCTTCCCCAGGCCTCTGTGTCTCTGCCAGCGGTGAAGAAAGGATGCCCACTCCTCCCACTGCTACACGGTGAGTGTAGGAGTGCCTTGCCCACAGTTGCTCGCCTGGAGACCACCAGAGCTAATTTTATTAAGTCCCTTTTATTAACCCCAGAATGTCACTCATGGAAGGAAGCTCTAAATTCCTAGCTCGCCTTACACCTTGGTCCCTGGCTCAACTCCTGGAAACCAGTCCAGGGTGCCTTCAGAGCATGTAGGCCCTTTTCAGCAAGTGCTCCTCTTTTTTGGCCGTCCTCTCTCCTTCTTATTCTAACCTGGATCATCCCTGAGCACACACCTCCTCGGCAGCCCCTCAAGCGGCAGTCAGTATTTTCCCCATAGCCCTGAATGTGGAACAGACATCTCTTTGGACACTCATTGCTACATTGAGACAATTCTCCTTCCCGCCTTCCTAAAATCCCCTAGCTTTGAATGACGTGTGATTAAACTACTGACCTACTGCCCATCCTATATAGTCATCTGTTCCGCCAAGTCACACACCTTATTTGTTACTTTTTTTCTGTTTTGAGACAGAGTCACTCTGTTGCCCAGGCTGGAGTGCAGTGACGTGATCTTGACTCACTGAAACCTCCACCTCCGAGTTCCAGTGATTCTCCTGCTTCAGCCTCTCGGGTAGCTGAGATTACAGGCACCTGCCACCATGCTGGCTAGTTTTTGTATTTTCACCATGTTGGCCAGGCTGTTCTAAAACTCCTGACAGCAAGTGACCCACCCACCTCGGCTTCCCAAACTGCTGGTATTAGAGGTGTGGGCCAAAGTGCCCGGCCAAACGTAAAAATAAATGAATGAAAACAAGAAAAAAATGAATAAGTCTATATACCCAAACATGTAACCATTAGTGGTGTAATCACTATTTTTAAGATTATTTATTTATTTATTAAAAAATTTTTTTTTGAGATGGAGTTTTACTCTTCTTGTCCATGCTGGAGTGCAGTGGCATATCCTCAGCTCACTGCAACCTCTGCTTCCGGGATTGAAGCGATTCTTCTGCCTCAGCCTCCCAAGTAGCTGGGATTGCAGGTGCCTGCCACCGTGCCTAGCTAATTTTTGTATTTTTAGTAGAGACGGGGTTTCACCATGTGGGCGAGGCTGGTCTCGAACTCCTGATCTCAGATGATCCGCCCGCCTCAGCCTCCCAAAGTTCTGGGATTACAGGCATGAGCCACCGTGCCCGGCCTTTAAAATATTTAAAAATATTATATTAAATAAAATATAAAAAATATCAGTGAGGCATTTTACTTTTTTTGGCACTAAGTCATGGGAATTTGGTGTGTAGTTTACACTTACAGTGTATCTCAATTCGCACTAGTGCCACTGCAGGTGCTCAAAGGTTACACATTGCTGGTGGCTCCCACGTTGAATAGCACAGTTCTAAACAGACCTAGGATTGTAAACAACCTCTTTACAATCCTAGTTTTAAGCCGCACTTTCCTCAACCAGCTCCTTCTATTTTTCTGGTCATTCTTTTTTTGTGCTTCAACAATCCCTTGACCCACCAGGGCCTGCCATTCATGCCCATACCGGTTCACATTTCCTGGACAATCATTAGAGTCACTCCCTGGCTGTGTCTCAACTTCCTGTACCTCTTTCTCACCCTGTGGTGCTCACTTGGCAAAATCCCAGCCTGGGCTAAGTCCAATTCCACCAACTCCATGCCTGCACCCATGCAGCTCGGTGGCACTAGAAAAAAAAACACATAGCCCTTCTGACAGGTCTCGTTGTAAACGCCATGGCTGTGAGCTGCAGATGCCATCTGACCATTCTACATTCTGATAAGCATACCAGGCACCTTTGTCCATCCACTCTTCCACTCTCTTAGAAGGCTTCTAGTACTTCTCCTTTCTCTCCACGTTTCCTTCCACATCCTCATGCGCAACTGATGCCTTGCTTTCTGTTGCATGGAGAAAATGAAACAACTTGAAAAAAAACCTTTCCTAGGTCGGGAACAGTGGTTCATGCCTGTAATCCCAGCACTTTGGGAGGCCAAGGTGCATGGATCATGAAGTCAGAAGTTCAAGACTAACCTGGCCAAGATGGTAAAAACCCATCTTTACTAAAAATACAAAATTTAGACAGGCATGGTGGCAGGCACCTGTAATTCTAGCCACTCGAGAGGCTGAGGCAGGAGAATCGCTTGAACCTGGGGGGCAAAGGTTGCAGAGATTGTGGCACTGCACTCCAGCCTGAGTGACAGAGTAAGACTCTTGTCTCAAAAAAAAAAAAAAAAAAAAAAAATACTTTCCTAGGCTCCACCTATGTCTAATCAAACTAATCCCACATGCTCTCTGGCCTCATCTCCCAGCAATCATTTTGCCCCAGCCACAATGTCCTCATGACTGTTCCTCCAATGTGTAAGGCACATTCCTACCTCAGGGCCTTCTATTTGTTAGTTTTTCTGCTGGGAAGGTTCTTCCACAGACATCCATATGGGTCACCCCATTATCTCCATCATAGCCTTCCTCACATGCTGACCTCTCAGTGAGGCCTCCCATCCTCCAATGACTATCCAATTTAGAACTACATATTGTCCACCTCTCTCTCTCTTTTTTTTTTTGAGACAGAGTCTTGCTCTGTTGCCCAGACTGGAGTGCAATGGCATGGCATAATCATGGCCTACTGCAGCCTTCACCTCCCAGGCCCAAGTGATCCTCCCATTTCAGCCTCCTGAGTAGCTGGGACCACAGGCATATGCCACCAGGCCTGGCTACTTTTCTTATACTTTTTGTAAAGGCAAAGTTTCCGTTATGTTGCCCAGGCTGGTCTTGAACACCTGAACTCAAGCAATCCTCTAGCCTCAGCCTCCCAAAGTGCTGGGATTACAGGCGTGAGCCACCGCACCGGGCCCTTCCTTAATTTTTCTTCATAGCAGTTATCACTTTAAATATATCATTCCGTTCTGGGTTTTGGCACCCCCCAAAGCAAATTCAGTCTCTTAATTGCTTTATTGCTGTTTCTTCCCCACCACTTCTCACCAGACTATAAGCTCCATGACAGCAGGGGTTTTGGACCGTTTCATTTAAAGAGGTACTGACATAAAGCAGGTGCTCCGTAAATACTTGTAATGTGGAATGAATGAATGAATAATGGAATAAACGAGCAAAAAAAGACAAAGAAGGAGCAGCCGGAAGAGCAAGAGGAGGTTGCAGATGCCATCTGACCATTCTGCTTCCTGATTCCCAAACAGGAAAGAGTGTTTGGGGATGACAGAGCAACCATGAGTCCCTCTCGAAGGTACGAAATGTCTCTGATGTGCCAGGTGATAAAATGTGTGCTCTGAATGAAGAGACCCCCTCAAACAGGCTTTGGGTGAGCAACATGGCTGTTTATTCACCCAGGTGTGGGCGGGCTAAGTCCGAAAAGAGAGTCAGCAAAGGGCAGTGGGATAGGAGTTGGTTTTATAGGGTTGGGGTGGGCAGTGGAAACTTACAGTTTAGGGCAGTTTTTTGCAAGCTGTGAGGGGGTCGTAGGTTTGCAAGCTGAGAGGGGGTTGTGGGGTCTGGAGTCAGGAGGTTGACCAAGGTTGGTTACAAAGTCCAATGGCCTCGTCGATCGAGGCCGGAATAAGAAACAATGGAAGAATGCCTCAAGTTAGTTAGGCGCTGCCGCAGGGGTTGATGGTTTCTTCCAGGTACTCATCTGGGGTGTGCGTGCAGGTACTCATCTGGGGTGTACATGCAGGTCACAGAGGTTACCATGCCGTTCATGGCACGATCAGTCCGCCTAAAAGACCTTACACCACATAAGGTTGGAAATGAACAAGATTTATTAACATGGAGGCTAGGGATGGTACAGGAAAGGGGTCCCAATCCAGACCCCAAGAGAGGGTTCTTGGATCTCACACCAGAAAGAACTCAGGACGAGTCCATGGAGTAAAGTGAAAGCAAGTTTATTAGAAAAATAAAGAATGGCCACTCCACCGACAGAGCAGCACTGAGGGCTGCTGGTTGCCCATTTTTATGGTTTTTAATAAATTATATGCTAAACAAGGGGTAGGTTATTTATACCTCCCTGTTTTAGACCATGGCGTAACTTCCTGACGTTGCCATGGCATTTATAAACTAGCATGGTGCTGGTGGGAGGGTAGCAGTGAAGACCAGAGGTTACTCTCGTGGCCATTTCAGTGTTGGTGGGTTTTAGCCGGCTTCTTTACTGCAACCTGTTTGATCAGCACGGTCTTTATGACCTATATCTTGTGCTAACCCTGCATCATATCCCGTGACTTAGCGTGCCATAACCATCTGGGAACACAGTCCGGCAAGTCTTAGCCCTATTTTACCCAGCTCCTATTCAAGATGGAGTTGCTCTGGTTCAAACGTCTCTAACAGGGGACCCCCGATGCGAGCTGCTTCAGTCAAGATGCCAGACTGGGGAGTTGAGGAGTGCACAGAAGTGAGGAGATGGAGAGGATGAGTGCCGGCAGCTCCTTCAAGAATTTCGGCTGTGAAAGAAACTAGAGATCCAGGAAGAGAAAGATCAAGGGGCAAATTCCAGCTCCCACCTTAGAAGAAAGACTTTGCTTGCATTCCTTGGCCCTGCCCCCAACACTGTTTTCCACCTTCAGTAATAAAGTTCAGCATTGACTACCACTAGCCACCTCAGTCATATACATGAACAAAGACATTGGAAAGGAAACTTTTCTTTAAGTTAAAGAGAAAAACACACCCATCACCTGGCATTCAGAGCTTCCAGTGTCCTTTGGACTTTCCTGCCCATGTGGGTCCCCTGGCAGGATAACTGTGATTGATTGATTCAGTGAGTGAACAGCTTTCAAGTGAAGCCCCACCCAGGAGAGTAATGCCTCGCCCCTGTTCGCTTATCACTGTCACAAAACCGTAACCAAACAGTGGTTGGAACCTACACACTGGAATTACATATCCATTCTTAAATGAGCTCTGAACTCCTCAAGAAGAACAATGGTCTTTTCTTTTTTTTAATTTTATTGTGGTTAGTAAGAACACTTATGAGATCTACTCTCTTAATTTTTTTTTAAATGAGATGGAATCTCGATCTGTTGCCCAGGTTGGCGTGCAGTGGTGAGATCTCAGCTCACTGCAACCTCCACCTCCCGAGTTCAACTGACTTTCTTGCCTTAGCCTCTGAGTAGATGGGACTACAGGCACATGCCACCATGTCCGACTAATTTTTTAATTTTTAGTAGACAAGGTTTCTCCATATTGGCCAGGCTGGTCTTGAACTCCTGACCTCAAATGATCTACCCACCTTGGCCTCCCAAAGTGCTGGGATTACAGGCGTGAGCCACTGCACCCAGCCAAAACATTTCTTTAACTCATTTTATCTGCAAGGAGTTGAACAGTCTCCATGAGCAAAAAGATTATGAGGCCTGAGCTTATTTCAACAGAGCTTAATGTTATAATAAAAGTCGTAGAAAAATATTATAGGCCAGGCTCGGTGGTTCACACCCGTAATCCCAGCACTTTGAGAGGCCAAGGTGGGCGGATCATAAGGTCAGGAGTTTGAGATCAGCCTGATCGACATGGTGAAACCCCATCTCTACTAAAAATACAAAAATTAGCCAGGCGTGGTAGCGTGTGCCTGTAACCCCAACTACTCCAGAGGCTGAGACAGGAGAATCGCTTGAACCTGGGAGATGCAGGTTGCAGTGAGCTGAGATCCCACCATTGCACTCCAGCCTGGGCCACAGAGTGAGACTCCGTCTCAAAGGGAAAAAAAAGAAAAATAATGTAACATAGCTTTAGGGATGCATCATAGGACAGGGGAAAGAATGTTAGACTAAGAATTAGAAGATCTGTGTTTTGGTTGCAGTTCAGCCGCTTACTGACTCAGCCACTTACTAACTGTGTGACTAAAAATCTGAGAGGTGGATTTTCCTTGTCTGTGGAAGTATAGCAAGGAACTTGATTTCTAAGCACTCACCCAGTTTTAACACTCAGTCATCTGTAACTAATGCCCTATATAGCCACCGCTCTCACATTGTCAGGAAAATGCCTTCACTGTTCTTTCTCTGGACTTGATTGGGTCACTTGAATAAGGACATAGCAGACTGGAGCCACATCTACCCATTATGTATTACACACTATTTAGGAAAGGACCAGTTGCAGCATAGGAGAAGAGGTTTCAGATAGTTAGGCTTTGTAGCTGAAACAGATCTCCACCCAAAAAAGTGTTTGCAAGAGGAATCCAAGCTGAGGTTGCAGGATATCCCAAAAACTAGGGAAGGGACAGGGCTGGGGAACCCAGAAGGAAAATATGTCCAGGAATCTGAGAGGTAGCCTGTCAGCTGTGCCGGGTGATAGAGAAGTCTGACAGGTAGTAATGGAGCCTCAACCATCAGGCTGTGGTTCGAGGCAGAAGCTGGGGAGGATGCCTTATAAGCATAAGGAATGATCTCTCTCGTAGAGAAGTGTGCATAAAGGTGAGGGCTAAGGAGTCCCAGCAGGGGAGACAGGCAGGCTCCAGAGGAATCATATGACATCTGCTGCCTCTCTCCTTTGAGTTCATAGATATTAGAGAGGCAGCTATCAGAGATGGTCAGGACAAGCCTTCCAGTTCCTGGTTCTTTTTTTTTCTTTCTTTCTTTCTTTTTTTTGAGACAGAGTCTCATTCTGTTGCCAAGCCAGAGTGCAGTGGTGTGATCCCAGCTCATTGCAACCTCTGCCTCCTGGGTTCAAGTGATTGTCCCACTTCAGCCTCCCGAGTAGCTGGGACTATAGCACGCACCACCATGCCTGGCTAATTTTTGTATTTTTAGTAGAGATGGAGTTTTCACCATGTTGGCAGGATGGTCTTGATCCCTTGATCTTGTGATCCACCCGCCTCAGCCTGTCAAAGTGCTGGGATTAGAGGCATGAGCCACCATGCCCGGTCCCAGTTCCCGGTTCTCACTGGTTCTCCATGGAGGAAGGAGTTTAAAACTGGCAGAATGGCCTACTGAGGCTGGAACAAACAACTGCCTTGTATTCCATATTTGATCATTCCCTTCCTTTGTCAATGCTCTGGGGTTTGCTTGACCTTTGAAAATCTCATCTGGCTCCTCTCTCTAGGGTTTATGAACTCCATTTTTTACTGCTCACCTGGCCTCTGACTCATGGTTGCCCAGACTCTATGCCCTGCCTCCTTGGTCCTGGCATCCTGCCTGGTCGCTGCTACTTGGGGCCTGGTCATGGTGAGGGCACCCTCAGGCGCTCTGTGTGCTTGGGGCCTGACCAGGAAGCAGCAGGAAAGTGCTGACATTCTTCCAGGCTCTCTGGCAGACATGCAGGATCCCTGGCTTGGCCTTTCTCATCAGAATGTTTGGATAGAACCCCTAAATCTGCGGTAGGGGGTGCAGGCTTTCCCACAAACTTGCTTTCCAAAGAAAAATAGGGCAAATGCATCCCCTTGGTCATCTGAAGGAGAGGCTCTATGACAGTCATCAAGGAAGTAGTTGTATGGGCACCGTCTTCTGCTGAATCCTATGAAATGTGATTTGGGGACACTGACCTGCCTGTGTAGGAGGACTTTGGCTCATGGAGGTGTGTGCCTGGGGACTGCACCAAGGAGAGTGTGCCTGCTACATTGCCCAGGCTCCATGTTGATAAGCTTTTTTTTTTTTCTTTTCTTCTTTGTTTTTTTGAGACCGAGTTTCACTCTGGTTGCCCAGGCTGAAGTGCAAGGGCACGATCTCAGCTTACTGCAACCTCCACCTCCTGGGTTCAAACGATTCTCCTACCTCAGCCTCCTGAGTAGCTGGGATCATAGACATGAGCCACCACACCCAGCTAATTTTTTATTTTTAGTAGAGACTGGGTTTCTCCATGTTGGTCAGGCTAGTCTCAAACTCCCAACCTCAGGTGATCCGCCCGCCTTGGCCTCCCAAAGTGCTGGGATTACCGGTGTGAGCGACGGCGCCCAGCTGATAAGCTTTGTCTAACTAAAAGTGGGAGTGAGTTTAACTTAGATCCCCAATACTTTACAAGATTTCAAACCCTATCTAAAAGTGAAACGAGCATAACCTGTGCTGGTCTATCTTTCACAGTGCCCAACAGATCAGAGACTGGCATTGTGAGGCCTTTTTGTCCCCACCAGCAACACTGAAACCACAGAACTTCTGCTATGGACCCTCACATCTTCTATAACTAACTGCCTGAGCCATCCTTCTTCAGCAAACATACTCTGCCCCAGCACAATGGCCAGGACCCCGTCTATTGATTCCTCTGGGAACTCCGCTGGGGATGGCGGGCAAGAGTCAGGAAACCACTCTGTTGACCACTAGGATGGATTCTATGGCCACCTCCTACTCTGTGGGAATACAGCTTGCACACTTCACACACCTGCCCTCATCCATGACTTGCCTCTGGGTCTGCCCCTGTGTATGAATGGGACCCCTTATCAGCAACTTAATGCTCCTAAACCCCACTCTTGGTCCTCCTGTTGACTGAGTATTGAGGAAATCACTCTCATTTTAAAGAATATAGACCTCAGGCCAAGCACAGTGGCTCACTTCTGTAATCCCAGCACTTTGGGAGGCTGAGGCAGGCGGATCATCTGAGGTCAGGAGTTCGAGACCAGCCTGGCTAACATGGCGAAACCCCAGCTCTACTAAAAATACAAAAATTAGCCAGGTGTGGTAGTGGGCTCCTGTAATCCCAGCTACTCTAGAGGCTGAGGCAGGAGACTCGCTTGAGCCCAGGAGAAGGAGGTTGCTGTGAGCCGAGATATTGCCACTGCATTCCAGCCTGGGTGACACAGCGAGACTCCGTCTCAAAAAAAAAATATATATATATATATATATATACATATATACATATATATATGTATATATATATAAACCTCTATTACTGGTCTTGTTGACCCCTGTATTTCCACCGGGCCCTCAAGACTGCTCTTACCAAGGTTCTCTGGCATCAGCACTCTCACTTCTGGCCTTTAGCAAATCGGGGCTCTGAGAAGCGCTAGGAGCTCGCCAAAAGCTGACTGGCCTTCCGTCTGAAGATAGAGACTCGGACACCATAAATGGACACTGATAAGTAGGGACTGAGACAGCATTTTATGACAGCACGGAAGACTTACTCCTACAAATCATTCTAAAGAAAGATCATTGCTTTTCCATTTCAAAATTTAGAAATGTAGATAGATGCATTCCTCTCTTCAGCTTAGGGTCCCACCTTAATTAAAGAAAGGCAAGTGTGAAAGAATGTGTCAAATTCAAATTTCAATGTCCATTGAAATGTCATTCAAATGTCCCGAGCTGAGTAACTTTATTTTTTTTTTTAAGTGAACAAAAATCACTTTCTACAACATCCGGGATAAACTTTCCATCTGAGGAGCTGAGTATAAATGCTGGCTCTTTTGGCTATGTGTGGTGGCTCACGCCTATAATTCCAGCACTTTGGGATGATCCTGTGACAGGAAGAGTTCAAAATCAGCCTGGGCAATATAGTGAGAACCCCGTCTACAGAAATAAAAATTAAAATATTAGCCAAGTAGGCCAAGCGTGGTTGCTCATGCCTATAATCCTAGCACTTTGGGAGGCCAAGGCAGGTGGATCACTCGAGGCCAGGACTTCTAGACCAGCCTGGGCAACATGGTGAAACCCTGTCTCTACTAAAATACACACATACAAAAGATCAGCCAAGTGTTGGGGTATGTGCTGTAGTCCCAGCTACTTGGGAGGCTGGCGCAGGAGGATTGCTCGAGCCCAGGAGTTCAAGGCTGCAATGAGCTGTGATCACGCCACTATTGCTTCCGGCCTGGTGAGTGTGAGACTTTGTCTCAAAAACAAAACAAAACAAAGCACTAAACAAAAAAGTGCTAGCTCTTTCTCTTTCCAACTGGGAAATCTTAGAGAAAAGAAAGTTAATTGAATTCTCAGCCCCGGTTCTCCCAACAGCAAAGCACATAGAATGTCTTTCTTAGAGATTTGTAAGAATAGACTGAAAACTCTATCCTTTAAATCAATTGTAAATTGACATTTGCACTTTAAAGTGAGTTGTATTTTTTTCTCTAACTCTCCTATTCTGACGCTCAATAGATGATCTCGCCTCCTACTTGTCAGAGAAAAGTAGATGCTATCAGATGGGAATCCCTCATTCTCCCGACACCAAACACGCAGCCCACTGGCATCTGCCCCGTCTTCCCTGCTGCTGGAGGAAGAGCTGGGCTCCTCCCTACAGTCTCATCCCTCTCCCTGAGCTCTGTTCCCATCCCTTGAGGTAGTTTTAGGAATTTACACTCAACATCGATTAATCTTCCCTCTCTTGTACTTTGAGCCTCCCCTTCTCAATTGAATCTTTTCATGGACCTTTAACTTTGATCTAATATCTCCCGATAAAATAAAAGGAACACTTGATTAAGTTGTGTTTTGAAGCCATCTCTCCATTTGTTGGGATGGGTTTGAAGCTTTGGTACCTTCTTTCAGTCCTGCAGGGAACACAGAAGTACCTACGGTTGTTCCTGGGGACCCTGGCTTCAAAATGGGATAAGTGCCTTTCTTGATCATTTTATCTGGGGGTTAAGCCCCTGCAGAATTAGAGAATTCCCCACTGAGTATGCATTTAAAGTCCAGAGGTTCTGGACCTCTTTGGCAACCTGGAAAGTCCATGTTTCCCTCTCAAAATAATATTAAAAGTGTAAAGTAAAATACATATAATTATAAAGGAAATCAACTATATCAAAATGTAGTTATAAAATTGTGATATCATAATACATCTGCTTCCTTATAAAAACATTAAATCAGAAAAGGTAGAGGCAGGTTCAATACTACCATAATTTCAAAGTAGTGATGGACATAAAAGGATAGTGTAAAAAATCTTCAGGTAGTACAAACATCTGTGACTTTTATTGGTGATTAAGACACAATATGGTACAATACCTCAAATACCACTGTGGTTTCCTGCCCACTTCCATAACTGAAGTACATGGGAAATTTCAGTTATACGTGCCTGAATGTAAACATGGAATTTTTCCCATCCATGGTTATAGACTTTGGGTTCTGTCCATGGGTCCTGGGACAAGAATCCCAGTGTTAGACAGGACTGTCGCTGAACTTGATTGGTTCCTTTCATCTGTGAGCTATCCACAGGAGATCAGAAACATACACCAGCAACAACATAGAGAATGGAAGGCATAATCCCACCTTGGGGCTATGTCTCAAAGGGGCAGGGTTAGGAAGTGCCAGTGCCACACTGGGGCATTCTGCCAAAGTCCTATATTTTTAGACTTTGGAAATGAACTGGTTAATATTGTGATTTCATTGTGGAACTAAAACCTTTGAGTCGGGGCAGAGAGTTACATAGGCTTTCCCACAATAAACCACTTGGATGGAAAGAATGACAAAAGACAGGAGGAGTGTGTGTGTGTGTGTGTGTGTGTGTGTGTGTGTGTGTGTAACTTGTCACCCAGGCTGGAGCGCAGTGGTGCAATCCTGGCTCACTACAGCCTCGCCCTCACTGGCTCAAGCAATCCTCCCACCTCTGCCTCCTGAGTAACTGGGCCCACAGGCATGTGGCACCACACCCCTGTAATTTTGCATTTTTTGTAGAGACAAGATTTCACCCTGTTGCCCAGCCTGGTTTCAAACTCCTGTGTTCAAGTTACTTGCATATCTTGGCCTCCCGAGTGCTGGGATTATAAGCATGAGCCAGGGTGACTGCCTGTGTGCAATTTTTAAAGAAAAATGGATATACTTTAATTCTCATAGCCTACTGCTTTACAGTGTCACAATAGATCATAAATTCCCATGTCAACAAATACAGTTGTAAAATATTATTAATGGCTGCCTAATATTCTATTATGGACATATACCATAATTTATTTAATACATCCCCAGGTTTGAATGGGTAGGTTGTGTATAACCTTCATTATGATGTAAACAGTGCTCTGATCAATGCTGTAGTTAAATTTTTGTCCACATTCTATTTTTATTTCCTCAGAATATTCCTATAAAGGGAATAGTCATACGATAATTTAGTAACCACAACAGCAATACATATTGTAAAGATTTTTTTGATCAGTACTGTCAAATTGCCCTTGAGAAAGGTTATTCCAATTCATACTAGAACTGGGATCTTTGGCCTTGGCTTAGAAGATGGCAAGGAGACTGGGACAATGGCCCTCACTAGTGAGAAGCAGCAGGATCCTTGTACAAGAAGCCCTGCAGGGAGCAGGAAGGAAACTGGCCAGGAATAGGCCTGGAATATCCTACTTTTTTTGTGGGTAGGGGGAGGGACTGGAAATACATTCAAGACAGAATGTGAGATGGGACTGAGTCTCCAAGACCTGAAAACCCTCATGTTAAATCATTTGTATAAATGCAGCCTTATATAGTTGTGTTAAGGAAATCAAGGCAAGGGGAGGGGTTTGCATCCAAGATGGGACCACAGTAAGAGGTATGTAGTCTTTTATAAATATATGTATTGCTCAGGGAGCACCATAAGGAAATAGCAGGTTCAGGCGGGAAGGCAAGAGCATAATGGCCACGTGGTCCATTGCCTTGTTACCCGGCCAGTCTCCTGTCAGTGTTTTCTCTGTTCAAATAAAAGGGATGTGTGGGCACTGCCAGAATAATGGAGGCTCAGGCTTCTTCTTCTTCTTCTTCTTCTTCTTCTTCTTCTTCTTCTTCTTCTTCTTCTTCTTCTTTCTTCTTTCTTCTTCTTCTTCTTCTTCTTCTTCTTCTTCTTCTTCTTCTTCTTCTTCTTCTTCTTCTTCTTCTTCTTCTTTTCTTCCTTTCTTCCTTTTTTTAATCATCTCTTCATTTTCTTTCCTTTGCGACTGGAAAGTATATTCCATGAGGGCAGAAACCATCTGATACTTCTTTTAGATAACCAACAATAGTAAATATGAAAAAAGAAAATGCTTTCTAATTCTCTCTACTGTTTAAATAAGGTATCAGATTCCTGCCACAAACTACACTAAATGATTAAAATATAAGCAGACCCGCAACTGATTAGTATCTCTTCCCTTCCCACGGTTTTATAGATGTAGATTTGGTTTATTTCTTCATGCGCAACACCAAAGATCGATTCTCTCACCGTAATCCCATCTCCCCAGTCTGCAATTCCACTGTTAGTGTCTTCTTCTCCCACATCTTCATCTGCCATCCCACGGGATGTAGCTCTCCATTCATAATCTAAAGGTTAGAAAGTTGCGTCCATAAGATTTAATTTCCCTGTAAGAAGCCCACACCAAGAACCCCTGGCCCACTGCCCTCTCTCTCTCTCTCTGCAACCTGGGAGGGACTTAAAAGTGGGGGTGGTGCAGCAAGATCCTGATGGGCACTTGCGTCTCCAAGTGCCGCCTGCCTGCTCTCTCGCACTTTGGGCTTTCTGGGTACAACTTAGACAGAAGGGTCTCCTTGCCCTTTCTCTCGCGTCTCTTCTGGACTCCACTTCTTGCCCGCTGTAACCATAGTTCTTACTTAACCCTTGCACTTAGACCTTAATCTCCTACCCATGGGGCCTGAGATATGGGTGCCCAGGTACTCATATCTACCTGACCCTGTCTAACTGGCCAGAAGCCAATCTTTCTCTCTTTTTGCGGCTTCGGGACCTCCTTGCTTTCATTTGTGCAGAATCAGAAAAGTTAAATTGGATTCAAGAGGATGTCTTCTGGCCAGCCTCGGGTCCTGACATTGTTGTTAGTATACTGCGAATGAACTATCCTCGTCATACTCTCCCATCCCCACCCAGGCCTGGAGGTCGACTATCTGCACATCCCCACACACACCCCAGCACGTCCAGCGAGCACAGGGAAGTGGACTACACGATTCACTTGCAAAGACTTCACGTTCGGTGTTTGGGTGGACAAAATAGCGCACTTGAAACGCAGAGCCCAAAGCTGTGTCCAATCACGTTCCTGTGTGTGTCCCAGATGCGGCCCCAGGAAGAGAACATGTGTTTGCGGAATTTGGTGGCCAAGGTCCTTCTGCCGGGTTTTATTCTCACACTCCCCCCTCCTACTGTTTCTCAGGGCATCCCCTGCCCCCGGCCCGCAAAATCCGTCAACCAGAACCTCGGGGTAGGCCTTGGGTTCGTGCTCCGGCTCCCGAAACCCAAGCCGGGGTTCTCCGGGTGAGAGCCAAGCAGGGACTAGGCGAGGAGCCCCGGGAGCCGGGCTGGGCGCGGACGGGCGGAGGGGCGCGGCAGCCCGGGCCCCAGATCCCCGAGGGGGCGCCGCGGCCCGGCCCGGGCGGGGGCGGGGAGGCGCGGGGCGCAGCCAATCCCCGGGCCGCCCCCTCCCCGGCCGCGGAGAGCCGAGCCGGGGCGGGGGAGCCCGGCGGCGGCGGCGGCGGCGGCGGCGGCGACGGAGCTGCCGTGGGGAGGGATGGAGAGGGGAGGGGGGAGCGGAGCCGAGCGGAGACAGCCGCGGCGCTGCAGAACGGCTGGGGCGGCGGCGCGGCTCCCGGTGCTCCCCCCGGCGCGCGCCCCGAGTCGGTGAGGGCCCGGCCCGGCGGCCCCCGGAGCCATGGGCTGCATCGGCTCCCGGACTGTGGGTGGGTACCTGCGGCCGGGAGGGGGCCGGGCTGGGCCCCCCGGGCCACCCTCCGGCCCCCTCCCCCATCCCTCTCCTCGCGCCTCGGGGCGCCCCGCTCCGCACCCGCCTTGCCCTGCTCGCTCCTGCACTTTCCCTCGGTCCGCCGGCGGTCCTCCCGTCCTTCCTCCCTGCCGCGCTCCTGTCGCGCCCCCGGGGCTGCCCTCCCGCAGGCGCGGTCCTCTCTGTCCTCTCCATCCATCGCCCTCCTCTCCTCTCCTCTCCTCCGTCGCTCGGCCCGACTCTCGGTCCCCTCCTCCCTGCCCCTCCAGGCCAGCCGCCTCTGCTCCGCCGTCCCCAGCGCCTCCTCGCATTCCCCACTCCAGAGCAGCCCCCTGCGAGGGACCCCCGACCCCCGCGCCAGCCCCGAGTCTCTTTCGCACGCCCCCCACGCCACCCCCCGCCGCCGCCTCCATCTGGCTCGGGTGCTTTGCCCCATCTCTCTCCCTCTCCGTTGCCTTTTTCTGTCGTTCCTGCCTCCTCCGATTCGCTTTGTTCACGTGCGTTTTCCCTCTGGGGCGGGGGCGGGATGAGCCCGGGTTCCACGCCCGGAGGGGAGCGGGCCGGGGCCGGATGGAGGGAAGGGGCTGGGGACGCCGGGAGGAGGCGGGGGCTTCCAGGCGCGGAGAGGGGTCTGGAGCCCGCGGCCCGGGAGGGTGGGGCCGGCCCCGCCACGGCTGCTGGGGACCCGCCTGCACCTGTCAGCGGGGGCCGGCGGGGCGGGGCCGGCTCTTTATTTACCTTTGACGCGGGGAGGGAAGAAAGGCGCCTGCTAATCCATCTCCCTCCAGCCTTCGGCTGGCTACCTCCGCCGACCCCCACCCAGGCACCCACTCCACTCTCGCCGCTCCCCGAACCCATCCTGCCCTTTCCCACCCCTCCCCCATTCTTCCCCTTTCCAACTCCCAGTTTCTCCCGCCTACACCTCCCGTTGACCTCAGGCCGAGGGAATAATTCGTATTATTATTACAAACAAACTCACTCTCCGGAAGCCCGATTTCTCTGAGACCCGGTTCATTTCCATGGATACCCCCCCTCTGCTTTCACCCCTTCTCCCCGGCTCTCTCCCTCCCCGCTGCCCCCCACAGCTCTGACTCAGCTCTCCGTCTCCCACAAAGGCCACCTCCCGCTCCCCTCTCCCCCACTGTGCCCTCCCCTGCCTCCCTTCTCCGCAGGCTGTACTTCGCCTGCCCCGTTCCTGCTGTGTCCCGAGGGCTGTCTTTCCGCTTCTCCCCCAGCCATAGCCCCCGTCACCACCTCGGAGCCTCGGAGCCCCGGGGGACGGCAGGCTAACTTTGGAGAGTCCTCCCCCACCCTGGCCAGTTCACACAGGCCCCTAACTTCACCAGCCCTGCTGATGCGCCAAACGCCTCCTCCACCCAGCCCATTCAGTGCTTCCCTTCCCACGAATGGAGCCGACCCCTAAACTCACAATTGTGAAACTTCATTAGCATAAAGGGTCTGTGTAGTCAGATGCTGCAGGCAGCCATCGGATGCGTGATTAGTCCCTTTAAAAAGACCCAAACAGTTCTTCCCCAGAACTTTCGGGAGCAGCATCCTGCCCTCAGTCTGGGAGTCTCCCTCCAATGGGAGCTCTGGCCTGTTCTGACAAAGACCCTCCTCCCCTGGGCCCTCCAGTTTCCCACTGTCTACCCTTCCCACCAGCTTCCATCTCCTCCCCAACTCGAATCCCCATTCTAGACAGTTCACTTTTCTCCTTCTGCTCCCCGCCTTCCCTCCACTGTAATCCATCACTTGTCTCCCCAGTCAGGTGAAACGCCCCCAGCTCACCCTTGGCTTCTCTGCTCAGTTTCTGGGAGGACACACCCAACTCCTTGCTATCCGACTCCTGAAGTCCTCTTGCTGGCAGACAGACTCACCAACTCTCAGGAAGGGCCCAGGAAGGGAGACACATTCTTTCCGCCCTAGGCATAGAGAAAAGCTCCTCACTAGGGCAATTCTGCCTTTATTCCGTAGACTTGTCATAGAGAAAAAAAACAGCTCCCATACAGAAACCCTCCAAGAGTCCTCAGGACAGAATAAGAATTGGTTTTCTGAAAAAACCCAACCTCCCAACCTCTGACCCGTCCACATAAACAACAACAAATAAGGTTATACAACACTTTTTCTGAGTGCGCTATTCTTGGTCGAGCTAAAACGGAATATTTGGGCTCAGCGTTATTACTTCTCTCCCCCAGAATGTGGAGCACACAGGGATATAAGAGGAAATGGGAAGCTGGGGAAAGGGGAGGGGTGGGAAGGGCTGGCCCCAGGATGTCGCCTCCCCTGCACTGGGAGATGACGGGGGCAGCTAACCTTCTGGCACCCTCAGGGAATGAGGTGATTGCAGTGGATTGGAAGGGCCTGAAGGATGTCGATCAAATCAACATGGACAGCACCAGCTCACTGCATGGGAGCAGCCTCCACAGGCCATCGACTGAGGTGAGACCTACGCACACAGCTACCCCAAGTCTCCAGCTGCCTGCACTTCCTCAATTCCAAGGCAACAACCCAAACACTCCTTCAGACTGAGACTTCTACAGAACATTTCTCACCACACACGCCAAGCAGTCCACACAGAGAACCCCATCACCAGTGTCCACCGCTGGAAAGCCCTCCGCCCACATCCCCCACTCCTGGAAGGCCCTCCGAGGAAGGGGGGGTCCTTGCATTGCTGG
This sequence comes from Cheracebus regulus, assembly GCA_963574635.1. Lineage (NCBI taxonomy): Eukaryota > Metazoa > Chordata > Mammalia > Primates > Pitheciidae > Cheracebus > Cheracebus regulus. The sequence continues at coordinate 122,739 of CAUYQU010003495.1, read as the reverse complement.
GAGTGACTGGGATGCCCATTCCCTTTCCTCTCTCCTCACAGCAAACTCGAACTGATTTCTCCTGGGACGGCATCAATGTGAGTGCAGCTGCCCCCAGACTTCCCCATCCTCCCTAACTTCTCCTCTTCCTCTTCTCCCTTATACCTTCCAAACAGCACGGTGCTCCCTGGCTCCAGCGGGCACTGTGAGCCCTCACATTCTCAACCTGTGCCCCAGCTTTCCAGGGCACTGGGGGCCTATCCCTCCTTGGGACTCTCGGGTATAGCAGCTTTCCTTATCATCTGCCCTAGCTCGAATGCTTTTTCCTGGAAACCATGAACCTCTCCATGTATAAAGCACGCCCGTACCTTCTTATTCCTCTGCCCTTCCTCCCACGTTCCCATCCCAGCTCTCCATGGAGGACACCACTTCCATTCTTCCGAAGCTTAAGAGAAACTCTAACGCCTATGGCATTGGGGCCCTGGCCAAGTCATCGTTCTCAGGTGAGACTCCCGATGCAGGAATGCCTTCAGACAAAATAATGCTGACAGACTCCTTGGTTCAGTCTCCCTGCTCCTTTGGAGTTGATGAAGACGCTCATCCCCACACCCTAACCTATTCACCCTTCTGTCAAGCTTCTCATCCTCCAGGCTATGCCCTCCGTCATCCCATCTATGTAGTCCATAGAGGAACCTGCCCCAGTGGGATGGAGTATCATGGGGCTGAGGTGGAAGTAACGGGGAGGGTCTGGTTATGGGTATTGTGTGACATTCTGGAGGATGTGGGAAATGTCTGGCCCCGTAGGGATCTCACGGAGCATGAAGGACCATGTGACAAAGCCCACAGCCATGGGGCAAGGCCGGGTGGCCCACATGATTGAGTGGCAGGGCTGGGGGAAGACGCCAGCTGTTCAGCCACAACACAGCCATGAGGCCGTGCGCAGAGATACAGATGCCTACTCCGACCTCAGCGATGGTGAGAAGGAGGCACGTTTTTTAGCAGGTACGTGTACCCTGAAGCCTCAAGAGAAACATTTTCAGGATGGCCAGGGAGTGACCCTCCAACCTGACCCCCTGTGGCAGGAATAGCTCCATCCATATTTTGACCAGAGATTCACATTTCCCAAACAGCTCTTATTTTAAGTATTTTGATTTGCTAATTCAAGTAAGTGCCCTCAAACATATTTTTTATGATCTTCTCAGAAAATGAGGGGAATTAGATGGGACTTGTGGGTCCACCTGTCCCAGATGCCATCACGGGACTGTCCAAACCCTGAACTCCCTCAGTGCGGGAAAACAATGGGCAGGCCTTGGTCTTTGAAAGGCTCTGCTTCCACTCATGTTTCCAGAAGTAAAAGAAAGAAAGACCTTGGGGATCTCTTTTAGCCTTTGCCCCCTAGCATTTGGAGTCATGAATTTGCCTGCTGGACTCATTACTTGTGACAACCACTAGAAGATTAAGGGAACTGGGTGAGGAGATGGGAGGCCTACAGGAGAGGTTTAGTTCCAGGAAAGTAGTGTAGGTCTGATAACAGGCATGCATTGTGCCTACAAGAGTGGCCAAGCCCCGGTGCAGGTCTAAATAGGGTGCCTAGAAAATGATAGGTCTGGAAGAGAAAGGAAGTATAGTCATGTTAGTAGTATGGGTGAGAGGAGAAATATCAGTGGGGAGGGTGACAAACACATAGGGTGGTGGGGGGTAGGAGCAGTACCAGCTGTAACCCACTCACGGATTTGACTAGAATATCCCCAAGTCTACCCTTTTCCTTCCAATCCATTGAACTTTCAGTTTTATGGCATGGTGGACCCACAAGCCCACGATGCTCTCTTGGGGGTTCTCTGTTGATCTTGAAATCTATTCTCTAGATTGCAATTCCTAAAAACCTCCAAAGGTAAATTTCTGGAAACCCCAAATTTGAATCTCTTAGGATATCTCATTAGAAGACTCCAAACTCTTTCCCCTAGGAATCCTAAATCTGATGTTTTAGGAAGTCCCCCACAATACTGCCTTCTTTGGGGACATATACAAGGGCTGTGCTGTCCATGCATTAGCCACTGGCCTCATGTGGTTACTGAGAACTTGACATGTGGCTCTTCCAAATAGAGATTTGCTTATAAGTGTAAAATATGAGCTGGATCTCAAAGGCTTCATATAAATAAAAAAATGTAAAATATCTCATTAATAAGTTTTGATTATATGTTGAGATGAAAATCTTTTTTATGTGTCAAATTAAGTAAGATATACTATTTAAATTGATTTAACCTGTTTCTTTTTCTTTTTAAACGTGGCTACTGGAAAATTTTAAATGATATAAGTGGCTTGCATTATATTGAACTTTGAGTTTTATATCATGGTGGGAAATTCGGGAATTCCAGAACAGTGCTGCACTAAGATACCTGCCTACCCCAAGCATGTGTCTAAGGATTCCCAGAGATATTTTGTGATCGTTGCATTTCTTCCCGCAGGCGTCATGGAGCAGTTTGCTATCTCTGAGGCCACACTCATGGCCTGGTCTTCCATGGATGGTGAGGACATGAGTGTGAACTCCACCCAAGAGCCATTGGGCTGCAACTATAGTGACAACTACCAGGAATTGATGGAGAGTCAGGGTGAGAGATGTTCTGGAATCCAACCTCTGGGGCCTACGAGGCCTCCCCACCTGTCTAGGCTGCCTCCACTCACCTCCGTTCTTTTAAGACTTCTTGTTCATCTCGGCTTTCCCATTGTCCTCCCTACTCCCTGTGATCTCCGTGTCTGACTTCGGGTTCTCTGTGCTGTCTCTTGGCAGTCTCTTGTGCTGTCTGTGTTGTCATTCCTGCTGTTGACATTCTGTGGCTCCACTGACCTCCACGATTCTTTTTACAGATGCCCTGGCCCAAGCCCCCATGGATGGATGGCCTCACTCCTACGTGTCCCAGGGCATGTACTGTCTGGGGTCGTCAGATGCCTGGGAAGCCAGCGATCAGTCCCTCATTGCCTCTCCCGCCACAGGGTCCTATCTTGGGCCTGCATTTGATGACTCACAGCCCAGCTTGCATGAAATGGGACCTTCCCAACTGGCTTCCGGCTACTCTGCTCCGGAGCCTCCACCTTTGCTGGGGGGAGACACTGACTGGGCTCCAGGGGTGGGTGCAGTGGACCTGGCCAGGGGCCCTGCTGAGGAGGAGAAGAGGCCGTTGGCCCCTGAGGAGGAAGAGGATGCGGGATGCCGGGACCTGGAGTCACTCTCCCCACGAGAAGACCCGGAGATGTCTACCGCGCTCAGTCGGAAGGTGTCTGATGTCACATCCTCAGGCGTGCAGTCCTTTGACGAGGAGGAAGGCGAGGCCAACAACTAGCTTCCTTCCCCCCGACGCCCTGCCTTCCACTCCCACCTGAGGGCCACGGCTGCGACCCATACACTCCCTCCCCCCAGCAGTACAGCGGAAACCGGGCAGACCACAGCGGGGAACCCAGGAGCTTCCAGTCCTCTCCCGGAAATGGAGGACCAGGATGGGATTTTATCCAGGCTTACACTCTGGAAACCGACACGTCTGGGAACTGAGACCCAGGCGACTAGACGGCCGTGAGCTTGGTGTGGCTGTGGAGAAGGACCTGGGCTGTGGGCTTCTGGGTCTGTGCCGACAAAGCGTCCGGTATGCGCACCCTGAGGACGGGGGCAGCGCAGCTGTGCTCAAGACTGGATCTCACTTCTTCACTCCCTGATTTCGTCTTCCAGGAGCCGTGACTGTGCTGTCTGAATGCCTCCTTTCTCCATTTCACTCTTGCTTTTTCCCGACTCTGTTTTCTCTGGCTGTGGCCCTAGCTCTTCCCTACTGAGAGGACAGACCTCAGGGGCTGTTGGACATGGCTGAACAGGCGCAGGGGAGGCTGCCTGGAGGGCACGTGCACGTGGAGGGAGGAGTGGCTGCTTCAGCGGGTCATTTGGCTTCTGAGATCAGGAGTCAAGGAGGAGGTGGACGCGGCAGCTGAGATTTCCAGGGGGCACAGACGTGATTCTTTCCATCGAGGCCTGCCCGGAGACCAGCGGGTCACTGAGGAGACCAAGAACAAACACAGCCACTTGCTCTGGGATCTTGAATATCCCACGGCTGAAAGGAGGATCCTAAGGATCTGGGAAAAGACCCAGCCCGGGCTGGCTGCTCCAGCTCTTGCTTCCCTTTCAGCCTTCTTCCATCTCTGCTCCGGGAGCCCGGCCCTGAGGAGGGTGGGGGGACACCGTCTTGGATACACAGATGCAGGATGCAGGTGTCCCCAACAGCGGGGGGAGTATGAGGCTGTCTCCCCTACCCACCCCTATCCTCTGGAGCTGTTTACACTTTTCTCTTTGCCTTTTCTACATTTTTATAACTTCTTGGGCACTCAGGGTTGAGTGGGGTGGAGGGAGGAGTCCGGTGCTGTCACTCTCTCGGCCAGGCGGGGTTGTGGCTGAGGGCTAGGGTGGGCACTCGGCACCTTCTGCCCCTTCTTCAGCTCCTCCCAGGACTCCCAAACAGCCTCACAGCTGTCCTTCCTGCCTCCCCCGGCCTCCTACCGGAGGAAGAGGAAAATCAGTGGATCCTTCCTTCCAGGATGGTGTATGGTGAGGCACAGAGGCACAAGCTTGCCCTCCCACACTTGGCATCCATGCTGGTGGGCACTGAGCAGCCTGTGTGCCCCAGCACTTCTGTAAGAGCACAGGCAGAGGACGGGCAGAGCGCAGCAGCAGTGCTGTGGGGCTGGAGAGCACTTGGCCCCACCACTGCCGGGGTAGCCCCTCCCCAGCCCTTGGCACAGGTAGAGTTTGGGTAGGAGAGAGGCCTAAGAGGTTCGCTGCCCTACTTCCTTCTTTCCTCATGCCCTTCTAAGGCTCCAGTTCCCTGGCCTGTGTCCTGCCACCTCTGCCAGGGGTCCCACTACTTGCATCCCCTGCCGGAAGGGAGCGCTGGTGTCCCCTCCCAGCCCTGGGCACAAACTTCGCCCTCACCCCGAGGCCCCAGAACTTATTTTGGAATGAGGAGGTTGAGAGTTGGGGTGTTTCCGTCCATCTATGATCCTGTCCCGCCATGAAGTTCATACTTTTACACACTCTCCTGGGATGCAAGCAGGGCAGGAGGTCCTGTGTCTTCCCTAGGAAGGGGAGAATGGTTATCCTGAGCTTGGTTTTTGGAGGAAACATGGGCGTAGGCAAGGTGAGCCAAAGCAGGTGCAGTCACCTAACCGAATGCTGCCTGCACAGGGGAAGAGACCTCTTGTGCTTGCGAATGTATGCTGACTCTGTGTCCCAGGACCTCATTTCCAGGAGCTCTGAGAGGTGGTCTAGCATGCCAGCCCTGGCAGCTGTTCTTTACCGGTCTCCTGCTGCAGGCTCTGGGGTTTTGCACGTTCAACCTTCCTTCCACAGGGTCCCTGGTTCCCCACCTTCTCCAATCCTCGCTATTCCCACATCACCTCTTCCTATCGTCTCATCCTCCCAGTGCCCATATTATCCCCCCAGACCACAGTGGACATCTCACCCCGTGAATGTGTTCATTCATTACAGTTCCTTCTTGCTCAGGCCCGGGGGAGTTAGGAAAGGTAGACGACAGCAGCTTTCTTTCCTCCTTCCCTTTCCCAAGGAAGCCAAATGGTCCCTGACAAAAGATGACTAAAAATCTGAAGGATACATGAGCAGGGGCTTGGTGTCCCCCGGGTGCTGGCATATCGCTGCAGACTGGAAGTCAGGTGGGGGTCTGCCTTCTGCAAGGAGCTCCCACCTACTCTGAAGAGGGAGGAGATGGAGGAGCTGACCTGGGACCATCTTAGGACTCTTCTGGTGCTGGGGGCAGGGTGCATGGGGGTTGCTTATCGCCTATTTCGGGGGTGGGGGGGCATGTGCAGGAAGAGGCTGTTGCGGGGTGGGAAAGGGTTGCTTTTCCTTTGGGGTTAAGGCTGTGCAGCACGTTTCACAGCAGTCCTGGAACAGGGCTGTTTTTATATTCTTGTGAATGAAACTGCTCTTGCTAAATGATTTTCTTTTTTTGTGGGGGGGAGGGTGCACTTTCATTTAAAATTGACTTTATTAAATGAAAATCCAAATCTTCCATTCCTCCCCCTCCATTGTCCCCTCCACCCCCACACACCTTCCTTCTTGTCCTTGTGTTTAAGAGGGGACCTTGGGGAATGAGTTCACTATCTTCTCCTCGACCTCACCTTTACATCCCACACACCATCTTCCAGGTCTGGGAAATACCCATTTTTATGGCCAGTCTTAGCATGTTTTCTTAATGTGACATTCCCACTCCAGGCCCAAGAGAGATTCTATGACATATATTACAGAGAGAGTTCTATATCAATATATATATAAATATTATAGATTATGTACACAAGGGCATGGGCTCAATGCCCACTGCCAGTTCCCCACCCAGGCTTCAGTGTCTCTCTTGGCCTGGGGATGTGGGAGGGATGTGATACTGGAGAATGCTACAGGCTGTGTTCAATGACACTAAACAGAACGTGGTGGCATCCTCTGACTACGAGTGTCTTATTTGGGGGGTGGAGGAGACTGGGAACATGGGAGGAAAAGGAGGAGAATGTCGGAGAGGGGGCACAATGGCAGAATTAAGGCAGACGGGTGGGGAAGGAAAGCCTTGGGTATGGAGCAAGGGTTTGGGGATGCGCACAGCACCTGGCCTCCCTTTCTAGAGAAAGCATGCTGGTGGAGCACACAGCCAGGCTTCCTGCTGCTGATCTGGGGAGGGTGAAGATGTAACTGTCCCAAGTGTGGGCAGCACTCCAGAGCCCTGCCATCTTGACACTCAGCTCCTAACTCTCCACCCCTAGGACAGGCATGTGAAGAACTAGTCTAAGAGGGGGCTGGTGTCTGAGTGACCCAGTGACCTAGCTGCTCTGAGCCCTGATTCTTGGCAGGAGAGGCCCTGGCTAGAGCAGCTCCAGGGCAGAGCTGACCTTTGGCAGGACGAGTCAGTAACTGCAGTGGAGAGGGGGGGGATGCGTTTCCTAGGGAGTAACCTGGACACTGGCGGGTGAAGAAGCTGTGCTGTGGAATAGAAGGATTTTCTGCCAGAGGGAGTCAGCAGCCACTCTGGAGGCGTGACTGTTGGGCAACAGGGCACCTGCTGCTTTCACACAGAGCCTTCGACGAACTTTTCTTCCAGGCTGCTGCCCCTGGTAGTCTTTTTCTCTGCATCTCACTGCTTAAAGCAGGGGACAACGGAGGGGGAATGTGGCCTTTCATTGCCCTAGTAACGGGCTTGGCCTGGAGACAGGCAGTGGGAGCCAGGGAGGGGTCAGAGGCAGATTGCATGAGCAGAGCGGATGTGGGCCAGTGCAGGGCTCCAAGAGAAGCGGCTGTGGCTGGCCTGGAGGCACGTTCTGGGGTAGTCAGTGCCTGAGGCCACTGGATGGTCCCATCCCCTCCTCCAGTATGGCACTTGCAGGGCCACAGTCATCCTGGGCCTCCCCTTACGCCACCTCTTGAAGATCCTGAAGCACAGGTAGCAAGGACTGGGACAAGAGCACCAGGGAATTATTGGGGGAGGGGAGGCAGAGAGAGGCAGGACGTTCTCCACCTGCACACCAGAAACACTCAGGAAGCCCCAAGGAATAGCCGGGGCCCTTCACTAAGGTTGGGGCCACCTGCCTGGCTGGGAATGGGGAGAACAGTCGAAATAATGGACCAAGGCTCTTCCCTGCCTAAATGCTGATTCCTCCTTTAAGACTATCACTATCACATTAAAAAAATTCCTGGAGGAGGCCACAACATGGGCATGACCTTTCCAAATGCAGGATGTACCCTGTCCCACATAAGTCCACCCTCAGGCTGGGCCTCTCGACAGTCTTTATAAGGAGGTTGTGGGAGGGGATCAAAGGATCAGTTCATCTTCATCCTCCTCGTCCGTGGATCGCAGGCTGGGGCCCTGCAAGATGTCGGCCAGTTCCTCTTCCAGCCCTGGACTTTCCACCAGCTCCAGCTCCTCCAGCTCACCCTCTGCCTTGCCTGGGGCCAGGGAAAGAGGGGGCTCTGGGGAGGGAGATGGCACAGGGGTCTCTGGGGAGGCAGTAGTCACATCTCCTGCTCCAGGGTCCCCAGGCCCGTTCTCAGGCAGGTTCCAGTTCTCTGCAGAAGGTGAGGGGCCCCCGGGACTCTTTCGCGTAGTTGTGTTCCGGAAGCTGGCAAGGGGAGGGCGGAGCTGTACCCCGGACTTGGTGTGCCCCTCAATGGCCTTCTGTAGCTGAGGAGCAGTGGGAAAGGAAAAAAGGGTAAAAAGTTAGAAAAAGAAAAAAGGAGGGCAGTGAGAGACAAACAGAAAATATCAGATACAATGAAAGAAAAAAGAACAGGAAAGATAGAGTGGCAAAAGGGGAGAAACAGAAAGAGACAACAAGGAACAATCAGAGAAAGAAGAGAAAAAGGACAAGAAAAGGGGCATGACAAAGATCCACCTGCCCAACTCAGACCCTTGGGTGACCTCTTCCTTCCTAGTGACTACCTGCAGCCACATCCCCCCAGTGCCTTGTTTCCACAGCTTTCCCCAAAGCTCATCCCTGAGAAACTGTGACTCATGCCTGGAACCCCCATCTCAAACTCGCACTATCTACGGAAGAGATCACATGGGCCCCATCTGGGGTGGAGAATTCCATTCCCTTCCGGGCTGTAGCCATAACAGGCTTTGTAGTCTCCTCTACCTCAGCTGGCTGCTCCTTCTACCCCCTCCAATCTCTGCATAAGAAATAGAGAGGGGAGCCGGCACAGTGGCTCATGCCTGTAATCCCAGCACTTTGGGAGGCTGAGGCAGGCAGATCACCTGAGGTCAGGAGTTCGAGACCAGCCCATCCAGCATGGAGAAACCCCATCTCTACTAAAAATAGAAAAAATTAGCTGGGCGTGGTGGCACATGCCTGTAATCCCAACTACTCGGGAGGCTGAGGCAGGAGAATTGCTTGAACCTGGGAGGTGGAGACTGCAGTGAGCTGAGATCACACACTACACTCTAGTCTGGGTGACAAGAATGGAAAAAAAAAAAAAGAAAGAAAAAAAAGAAATAGGGAAATCTGAGCGGACTTCTGAAATGCTAATATCCCTTTATCCCTGCTGCATCCCCTTATCCTGTGCCAGCCTCCCTCCTGCTGCTCAAACGGGACACAAAGTGATTACCTCCTCCAGGGCCAGGACGCCCCTGAGCTTCCCCATGCTGGTCACGTAAGCGAGGTGGAGGCCGAGGAGTGAGAACAGAGTGTGAGTCTGAGTGGGAAGAACACAGGTCAGTGCATGTTCCTCGCCCCACAGCTCCCTGCCCTCCCTGCAGCCCTGAGCAGTCAGCAAAGGACTTGCCTTGTGCAGAGTTGTCTGCTCCACCAGCTGGAAGGGAGACTGGTCAATACAGCAGGAATCAAAACAGACAGGCTGGCTCAGCTGCTCCTGCTCCCAGGCCTCAATCTGTCAGCCAGAGGAGGAAGGTCACCAAAATCAAAGAGCCTCCTGTCACCCCAGATACCTGATTCTGACCCCAAACGGCCCTCCTAGCCCCTGCCCAGAATCTGAAAACATGCAAGGACTGATCACAGATCCCCCAGATCAGACGCCTTCCTCCTTCTCCCCAGGTGAGAGCCTCTGTCCTTCCTCATCAGGCTCCCAGCCCACCCTGCACCCCCAGGTACCCAGAACATCCCCGACTCTTCTAGGTCCCAACTCTCCCATCCCCTGGTGTCCCAAACATTTGTCATTTACAACCTCTTTCCCATCTATTTTCCACTACTCCTAGAAGATGTGTGGTTTCAATCAAACCAGACCGCTTTCTGCTCTTCAAACATGTCTTCCCGTTTGTCTTTATGTTCTGACCATCTGGAGTTCCTTTACCTGCCCTTCCCTGTCCCCTGACCCTCCCATTCAGATGTGTTTCTCCCCTTTTAAAATTCCCGTAGTATTTGCTGGTTTCTCCTTTTCAGAAATGACATTGGCCATGCTCCCTGCTGTATTGGCATTTGTCTTACTTTTACCAAATAGGCGGGAACTTCTTGAGTGTTATGTGGTATCGACTGCTGTGTATTGTGAAGAAACTAGCACATCGCCTCTCGTGCAGGGAATCATGGTGAGTACTTGTTGAATTGAAGTGCTATACTGGACCTCATGGCACTTAGGTGACTTGAGCAAAGCCAGTTTTTGTTTGTTTTTGCCTGTGACAGAAGGCACAAAGGCCAGCCATTCCCCTGACTTTAGATACGCACACCAAAATTCCCAGCAGTCCAAATAATCCATTACATCTCTGGCTCTCATACATTTTTCTAAAATTCTCTAAAATCTCTTTTCAGTCGGTACCCTCTGAATGATCTAGAACTCTATTTTCCTATTTGTCCAAATCTACACCTCTCAAACTTCAGAGAATGTCACCAAATGCCATTATGTAGATTTAGGATATAGTGTGTGGTCCATAGTGATGCTCACTCCACCTGTCCTGTCCTGGTATTTCTGGATTACAATCATGCCTCCTCTATACACTCATCTTCCTGAGTAATGGATTACACAGGGTTACATAGCATAGGATGGACGACCACTTAGCAGGTGTGTTGTAGAGAAGATTTAGGTATAGGATGGGGGCTAGACCTTGCCAACCATAGTTTGGTCCATCCTGTCCTCTTGGTCCTTTCTATGGTCATCTGTGGCCTTATGTTCCGTTTTTGCCTTTCCTTAACAATGAGGCAACATTTTCAGTGAACAATTATCAAGTATATCCTCTTTGTCAAGCATTAGTCTAATTGGCTTAAATGTTTTAGCTTAATCTTCTCCAATAACGCTATCATTATCTTCATTTTATAGATGAGGAAACAGAAGTACAGAGTGTTTAAGTCATTTGCCCAGGATTGTACGGTCAGTAACTGGTGGAGCTGGGCTTCTAACCTTGACTGCTGTTTGTATTTCAGGGATATCTCCAGCTTTTGCCCAACGGATACAGGACGTTGCTGTTGAGGCTGATGTGTTCCACTACTTGAATAAGCTCAGTACCAGTTAGAAACAGAGCTCTGTGTGTACTCCAGAGTGTGCAGATTTAAACAAATCCTAGAAGGAACTTCTGGCAACATATAATTTAATCTTTCAACATTCCCATACTGCACCCATACTGTTTTTAGGTCAATATCAACATCTTGATATTGTCAAGGGTGTCATCTGGTCTGAAAATTGTGTTCAAAATATCCTGAATTTTGACTCCTATTCTATCTTATCCCTCTAAAATGTCTCAGTGAGTCACATGGGAGTTGGTAGCTCCTTAAAGTCTTCCTTGAGAAAGACATAAGCTAGAAATGATGGTCTACCTTCTTTTTATTCCTGGCTGCACTTTATTTCCAGTGGTCATTAAATAACCACACTAATCAACTAGCTGGTTTTCTCTCTTTGGTGCATTAAAAAACAAACAAACAAACAAACAAAAAAAAACAGGAAAACATTATTATTGGTTTTAGCAATCTAACAAAATACTCCTTAATTGCAATTTTGGCCTTTCTGATTCCTGCTTGTGGGCAGAGGAATAGTATTTCTTTTTCCCCTGTGATCATCTATTTGACTTTTCCACAAGTCATTTATCAGAAGTGTGTATGTTTTGAGGGGTGGGGAGGGTTTCCTTTTGTCACTCACAACACCCTCCTCCAACCCAGTAATGCTTTTCATTGTCAGCACATATTTATTCTGGATATCTAATAAGATGTTTATTTAAAAATAATAACTGCTTTGTGTGTGTGTGTGTATGTGTGTGTGTCCGCTTCATATTTTACAAGCTTTATGTTTTCAGCCTTTGCAGCAAACTGTGCATTCTTTCACCATATGGAATAGTTGCCAGTGGATTTTCTCTGTTGTTCCTCCACAGCCCCTCGGCATGTTCTGATCTGGACTGTTCAGCCGCCTGCTTCCAATCACTATTCCACATTCTGTTCCCTCCTCACAACCAAGCACATTCAGAATGCTGGGTTTTTCTCTCTTGGAGATTTAATAACTATCTCTTTTAGGAAAATAGGCATTTGTTTGCCCCCATGAGGCACGGTGCTCATTATTTTCTTCCTTTTTCAGTTCTGCCCCGTAGCAATGCCTAGCATTTTCCAGTTGTTCACTGTCTCAGGGCCCTGATCAGTCCAGCACAGTAACCTCCACCAGGAGCAGATTTCCCCATTTTAGTTTTATTTTTTGAGGCAGAATCTGGCTCTGTGACCCACGCTGGAGTGCAGTGATGTGATCTTGGCTCACTGCAACCTCCACCTCCTGGATTCAAGTGATTTTCATGCCTTAGCCTCCCAAGTAGCTGAGATTACAGGCACCCGCCACCATGCCCAGCTAATTTTTTGTATTTTTAATAGAAATGGGGTTTACCACGTTGACCAGGATGGTCTTGAACTCCTGACTTCAGGTGATCTGCCCGCCTCAGCCTCCCAAAGTGCTGGGATTACAGGCATGAGCCACCGCGCCCAGGCTCCCATTTTAGTTTTGATGTTTTTCTTCCATCTTGCTGTTTAAGTGCCAGCCTCCTGGTGCCATTTTACCTCCATTAAAGCTTTGCCTGATCCAGAAAGTCCATAATCTCTAAAACGTCTGGGGCTTATCTTAGCACCATGGCCCCGTTTACTCATGGAGGCTCAATACTTTCCTCTTCTGAAATGACTGTGTCCCTCTGAGAACACCTTCATGTCCCGTCACACACTCATTACTCTCTCCATAATCATCTTTACTTCTATCCTCTCAAAATACTTCCCATTCTATTTCATGACAACACAGTAAAGAAGGTAGAAACAAATTCGCAATATCTTCATTTGGCAGAACAATCCACCCCAGGTTTCAGTTTCCCTTACTCACCTCTTCAGGTGACATGTAATCCACTAAATCTGTGGAATCCTAGAGAAGAAAGACATAGGTCCAAGTTATTTCCCTTTTCTTCCCATGGTAGCTGTGGGTCCCAATGAAACAGTAGCTGTCTCTCCCTGGCCAGGACCAACGATGCCTCCCTTCCATCAACCCTTCCATATGACTAAATTTCTCCTCCTTGGTGGGGTCTCTGCCTTTCTGATTTAAGAACCATGGGTTTCTCACTCTTCAAGGGCAGCCTTCCTTTCCCCTGTATCCTCAAACACATCTCCTCTCACCTGGGTTGCTTTCTTCTTTGTGGGGCGAGCTCTGCCCAGGAAGCAGCGAAGCAGGGACTGGAAGATGGAGGGTCTTTGACCTGAGAGGAGTGGTGAGTGGATGGAAATGGGCACAAAGCAACAGGAAATGGCCAGGCCCCCCCCTCCCAAGGTGCCTGACATTTTCCCTCCAAAGAGCTGCACTTCTCAGGTACCTTACCCTCTCTTCTACCCTCTTAAATCACCCTCTGTTCCCACTCCCTGGGACAGTAACAAGGAAAATTGATGAACAAGAACCCCTCCCTCCCTCTATCCCCCAGCCTCAGCCCCCACCTCCCATAGGAGTTGCATGCAGGTCAAGATCAGGTCCAAGTGACCAGAAAGAACCCATAGGCTGAGTTGGAGTGCATGAGGGAAGAGTGTTACCTGCAGGCTCTGGTGCTTCCGGCTGCTGTTTGTGGCCAGGCAAAGGCCCATTGGGCTCTTCTGGGGACAGAGGGGCAGTAGGAGAGGGGTGGAGAGGAGGGGAAGGAGGCAGCTGTAAGGAAGAGTAAAGAGTCTCAGCCTGTTGGGAGCAGAGACTGCCTGAGGCTTCACTGTCTTCACTAGTCGGTGGATGTTCTGGGAAAGCGGACTCTATTCTTCCCCCCAGTTCATAAATTCCTATATCCCTTTGAATTGTCGAGGATACCATCATCTGTAACCTTATCTTCTTTAGTCCCTGGATCCAGGGACACTGGTCTCTTTGGAACCTGATCCAGAATTTCTGGCTTTCTCCGTTAACAGCCTCTTCCTTCCCTCTTTCCACTACTTTCAGGGAAACTAAGCCTGTCCCAGCCCAGCCCAGCCCAGCCGACGCCTTTCCCTTTGCTCCTCATCTATCCCGCTCCCTGGCCCTTCCCGGCACGGTCACCTCGCTCTTCCCGGAGAAGTCTTCGTCTTCATCCTCATCTACAAAGGCGAAGGACTGGGGCCGGCCTGGAGGCGCGCCGGGGAGCCCCTCCCCAGCCAGCCGCGCCTTCCCGTCGTAAGGCAGCTCGGACAACTTCCGCGCCATCTCCTGGGCCGCGCGCAGCCTGCGCTCAGCACACAGGTGGCGCTGCAGGAGGGCCTGCAGTTCCGACCGCTCCACCGAGCCCAGCAGGATCATGGAATCTGGGGGAAGTCCACGCCCTACCTGAGCGCCCCCTCCAAGCCCTCCTGCACCGCCGTGCTCCGCACCCCGAGAAGGAACAGGAGAAGCGCCCCCACCACGCCCCCACGTTTCTCAGCTTCCTGCAAACTCAAGACTAACCGCGCTCAATCCCTTTTATTTCATCCATTTAGCAGGTACAGGGCCAATTGGTAGAGCACTAACTGGGCTAATTTGCATTTATTTTGATGAGGTCTTATATAGACTTCGGATAAGTGAGCTGATAATTAAGTAGGCTAATCAATGCTGTCCAAATAAAAAGAAACATGAGAAGCCATTCAAATAATCTGAGATGTGAAGATGCTTTGTTAGAAGTCTATACACAATACAAACATTATATCTCTACCTGGAAGAGGGAAACAAGGCAACTCTCCCTCTTGTATCTGACATTTTAACACTTAAAAAATCTGAGCCAGGTGCAGTGACTCACGCCTGTAATCCTAGCATTTTGGGAAGCCTAGGTGAGTGGATTACCTGAGGTCAGGAGTTCGAGATCAGCCTTGGCCAACATGGTGAAACCCCATCTCTACTAAAAATACAAAAATTAGCTGGGGGTGGTGGCAGCTGCTTGTAATCCCAACTACTCCGGAGGCTGAGGCAAGAGAATCGCTTGAACCCAGGGGGCAGTGCAGTGAGCTGAGATTGTACCATTGCACTCCAGCCTGGGCAACAAGAACAAAACTCTGTCTCAAAAACAAAACAAAACAAAACAAAAAAAACTTGGATCCTGCTAGGATAAAAACAAAATGCCTACTTTTCCTAAAAAGGTCTTTATATGATTATAGAAATCCTGCTACTGTAATTAACATTTTTATTAAGTTTTAAGGCCATGACATTGCAGCAGCGTTATAGAGATGAATTTTGCTGTTCGGTCTCAGTCATTATCACGAAAACCTTATGCCTGATTTGTTGGCTGTACCCCTGCTCTAATAAAGAGCCTCTGCTGTAGAACTTGGAAGGTATCTGAGATTTGGGGAAATATTTGAATTAATCTAATTTGAGAAATTTGGATATTCTGATTATCAGAAATCAGAACTAACAATCTTAATAGCTCCAAATGGCCCTACATAATTTTTCTTTATTACACTAATTCAAACACTAGGCAAGTATTCATTTAATATCTAGCAGCTACCTATAACAAGGCAACCTGTGTATGTAGAATTTATAGCTACTATTCTCAAGGAATACTGACCTAGTGAGGAAGATAAGGCATGGATATATAAACCACAATAAGAAATCATACAAAGTAGGACGAAGTGTCAAAGGATGGTGAAGACAGAGAATGTGCAATTATTATTTACTAAAAGCCATTCATTCACTTCTCCATATGAAACAGTTCTGGCTGGGCACAGTGGCTCATGCCTGTAATCCCTGCACTTTGGGAGGCCGAGGTGGGTGGATCACCCAAGGTCAGGAGTAAGAAACCAGCTTGGCCAACGTGGTGAAACTTGTCTCTATTAAAAATATAAAATTAGCAGGGCGTGGCGGTGTTCTCCTGTAATCACAGCTACTCAGGAGGCTGAGGCCAGAGAATCGCTTAGAACCCAGGAGTCGGAGGTTGCAGTGAGCTGAAATTGTGCCATTGCACTCCAGCCTGAGCAACAGAGTGAGACTCTGTCTCTAAAAAAAACAAAAGAAAAAAAGAAAAAATAAAAAGAAACAGTTCCAACTCTTCCATAAGTTGGGCATTGAAAAACAGGCACAACTTAGTTAAGCATCAAAGGGAACTATGTAAGAAGCTATGGGATTTACATCAATTGTCATTATTCATAGATTCTGTTTGTGAATTCAGCTACTCACTAAAATATGTTTGTAACCCAAAGCCAATACTAGAGGTGCTTTCGCTGTAATTCGCAGACATGCATAAAGCAACAAAGATTTTGTTTGAGTTGCACGATGCCCCTGTTCCCAGCTGAAGTTGAGCAAAGCAGTTCAACATTGTAAACAGGTGTTCTTTTTGTAGTCTATTTAATGCCATGCTTTTTGCATTTTTGTGCTTTGTGTTGGTGATTTTGCTGCTGAAAACAGCCACTGAGTACAACGTCAAAGTGCTTTCCACTGTTCCTGGTGCGAGAAGGCTGTGATGAGCCTTATTGAGAAAATGTGTGTGTTAACTAAGCTTAATTCAGGCATGGGTTATAGTGCTGTTGACAAGTTCATTATCAATTAATCAACAATATCTATTAAATACGGTGGCTTCACCAGAAACACACATGCAACAAGGTTATGTATTGATTGGTTAATGGAAATGTGACCAGAGGCTCACAGGAACCCAGCCCTGTATTTTCCCTAGGAGCAATTGTCCAGTATAGTATTTGAACTTAATTAATTGAACATAACTACCATGAATTATGAGAATCGACTATATTTAATTGGATTTTTAACTGCCTTTTTGTGCTCGTGTTATCGCTTAATTTTTCCTTCCTTGTACATAGCACATTGGATGGCTCCTAAAGACAAACCCCCACTACGGGGCCTCCTCTACCTCTGTGTGACCCTTGTTCAGGTCACTAGCTCTGGAATCTGTTTCCTTCCTTCCCACTGACCTTTTGAGTCAACCAGTGGTAAAGTCTTGACTGTGGTGGTCTGGAGCAGGGTTCGCAACTCCCCATATGTGTAAGAAGCTGAAACAAACTTCACATCACGTACCATGATGTCCTCAACAAAGATGGTATATTTGCTATGGAGGGAGAAAGCATGGTGGGTTAGCCCCACCATATACCTATCCCTTCCATTCCTCCCATAAGATTTGCCATACTTTCAGTGACTCACAATATCTACTAAATGCATAAGGATATAATAATAATTTAAAACTGTGTTTCCAAACATTAACCCTAAGCTCAATCTCAACCTCAGAACCTCCCACTCTCCCCATCAGATCTGAACTAATTTCAGCTAGTGGCCCTGACCTGAGCTGGTTCCAGCCAAGGTCAGGCAGGTAGGGTAGCTTCTTGACCTGGATGATGCTGTCATAGAGAGAAGGCTGCAGGCTCTGAGCCACCATGTTGGCCAAGATAACAGCCACCATCATGGGTAGGATGTGAGCAATCTGACCCGTTAATTCGAAGCAAATCACAGCTGTGGAGACTGTGTGGGACACGGCACCAGTCAGTGCTGCAGCTCCTAGAATGACACAGGAATACACCTTTAGGTTAGGAATGCCGTTCTTAGCATGGAGGACATATGGGGGTGGGATGGGAATAACACAGAATGAGAGACATGATCCTGGTCAGTGCCAGCACTCATAATGATTTGTCAAGAGTAGGGACTACAGGCTGGGTGTGGCGGCTCACTCCTGTAATCCCAGCACTTTGGGAGGCAGAGGCAGGTGGATCACGAGGTCAGGAGTTCAAGACTAGCCTGGCCAACATGGTGAAACCCCATCTTTACTAAAAATACAAAAATTAGCTGGACATGGTGGTGCATGCCTATAATCCCAGCTACTCTGGAGGCTGAGGCAGGAGAATTGCTTGACCTGGGACCCGGAAGGTGGAGGTTGCAGTGAGCCAAGATCACGCCACTGCACTCCAGCCTGGGCTACAGAGCAAGATTCTGTCTCAAAAAAAAAAAAAAAAAAAAAGTAGGGATTACAATACTAAACTCTTAGAAAATCATCATTTTGATCTCATTCTATAACCTTCACCAAGTTACAAAATCTCTGTGTGTGCCAACGTTTTCATTTATTACATGAAGATAGTGATGCCCTATCCATTTCTTGCTTTTAAAAGTTTGGATGATTATTCACTGAGTATTTTATTATTTTTAATTATCATCATTATTATTACTGTTATTTGAGACAGTCTCACTCTGTCGCACAGGCTGGAGTGCAGTGGTGTAATCTCTGCCCATGGCAACCTCCACCTCCCAGGTTCAAGCGATTCTCCTGCCTCAGCCTCCCAAGTAGCTGGGACTACAGGCACGCACCACCATACATGTCTAATTTTTGTATTTTTTGCCATGTTGGCTAGGCTGGTTTGAAATTCCTGGCCTCATGTGATCTGCCTGCCTTGGCCTCCCAAAGTGCTGGGATTATAGGAGTGAGCTACCGTGTCAGGCCTCTTCACTGAGCATTTTACAACTCAGTTATGACATTTTTTTTAACCTTGGGCTTTAGATATTAATGCCAACAATTAATATGTAAATAGAGTGAAAACCCAAGAATCGTGCAATGGACTTGTAGCAATGAGACCTGTGTCAGATTCTGATCTTACTATTTCTCAATGGAATGAGTAGAGCTTAATTCCTCTGGAGTCCCATGCTCTCAACTATAAAGTGAATGGCGTCATTTAGATGATTTCTAAGACCCTTGTAGATCTGAAACTTTATAATTCTATAAGCTCTCTGAAGATAGAATCTATCTTGTTAATTTTTGGTAGGAAAGAAAGAAAAAGAAAGAAAAGATAGAAAGAGAAAGAAAGAAAGAAGGAAAGAAGGAAAGAGGGAGGAAGGAAGGAAGGAAAGAAGGAAGGAAGAAAGGGAAAGAAAGAGTCACAAAAGGGAAATAAAGGGAGGAATGACACTACTGGATAATGCATACAACATACTGCAGAAGATAAACAATCACCGGATGTGTATACTAGGAAATGTTCACAAGGGAGGCATGTGTACCAGGGAAGCATGAAGATGAAAACCAGAGTTGATGATCCTCATTGATGAAAGAGGCTTTTATAAAGAAACTATGTGGGGGGAGCAGGGTACCAAATGAGCTAGAAAGCTGGTCAGCACTTCTCTATCTAGGGAAGGCATGGCCTTTGATGTGATGGGATTTTGGTGAGGAAGGAAGCATAATAATCCCAGGATTCTATTGGTGTTAGGCATCGCTCTATCTCAGAAGTCATTTTAGAATAAAGAAACTAAGGCTCAGAAAGGCAGCGATCTTTCTTCATGGTCACTGGTAACAAGTGGCAGTAGAAGCCCAGAGCCATGTTTCTTAGCTCTTAGCTGTGTGCTCTTAGTCCCTGTGAATATCAACATATCTCACGTTGAGTCAGTCATCTGCAACCTGAGCCAATCACCCGCATTGTTGGTTCCATGGTTCTTAGAAAGGAAAGACAGAACCTTTATCAAACATCCAGACACAATCCTAGAATCTTACGATCTCATTTAATCCCTGTAATCCTTTTCTACATGAGGAAACTAAGGCTCACAGAAGTTCAATAAGAGCTAATGAGTCAGAGCCATGGGTTTGTTATCTGAGTAAAAGCTGGGTTAAGTAGCACTAAACTGTAACCATATTGTGTAACATAGAATGAAGATGCAATGGGAGAGTTTAAGTGTGGGGATCTGGAGTACTCAGTGTTTGATTCCAGGGAAGTGGGAATGTTTCTTACCAATTACTGCATAGCCCCCAGGTAGGATTTTGTAGATGATATCATCAAATAAAATACCATCAGGAAACAGCATGGCCATGATCTCTCCTACCAGCCTTCCAAATGCAGCTCCTAGTGGGAAGATAAAAGGAAGGAATGTGTTAGGAGATCCAAGTTCCTTGCTCTCTGTTTTCAGAAGCAATCTCTCCTTGGGCATTAAGACCAAACACAAACTCCCACCATCCTGGGCCTTTCCTTTTTTTTCCTGTATTCTGGATTGCAACTGTCAGTCAGACCCCAGACTTCCCATCAGAACTTACCTAGCACAAAAACAGGCATGAAGCCTCCGCAGGGTATGGGCATAGTGGTGGCCACGATGGACATCCAGAACTGGAGTAAAAAGAAGTGTTGGAATACTCTCTCAACTCTGCCCAACAGACATGCACACACCCAACTCCCTTCCCACTATCCTTTCTGCAGAAATCTTGGGATAGCTGATCCTTCTGAAAGCCATTTTGCCTGCCACCCTTCTTCCAGAAGCAAGAAACAGAGCTCTCAAGCTAAGAGATCAACAAAGACAATACTATCAGAAGGTTCCTCTAGATGGCTAGACCAAATCCCTCCTACTTTGAATGCCTATATTTGCCTTCCAGCAATCTAGCTAGAACAAGGAATGGAGCCCCAGAGTAATTCTCTTTCTCTGCCCTGAAAGAGCCCCAACCCATTGTACCCATTTAGTCCAGAAAGTTTGCCTCAGCAAAGCAGCCTGAAACTCTTGAAGCTGGAGGCAAACCTTTCCTACTCAGGTTATATTTCTGAAAATGAGCTCCAGTTTTTTGTTTTTTGTTTTTGTTTTGAGACAGAGTCTCGCTCTGTCACCCAGACTGGAGTGCAGTGGCACAATCTCGGCTCACTGCAACCTCTGCCTCTGAGGTTGAAGCAATTCTCCTGCCTCAGCCTCCTGACTAACTGGGATTATAGGCACCTGCCACCATGCCTGGCTATTTTTTTTTTTTTTTTTTCAGTAGAGACAGGGTTTCACCATAATGGTCAGGCTGGTCTTGAACTCCTGACCTCAGCTGATCCACCTGCCTTGGCCTTCCTTTGCCGAGATTACAGATGTGAGCCACCACACCTGAACTTTTAAAAGATTTTTTAATAGGAAATTCCTTTTACAGAATGAATTTGGGGTGCCAGAAGTGTATTTGTCCATTTCAACTATAGCTACATTACAATATTTAGCTTTTTCCACACTAAGAACTCACAGGTTCTATGATAATGATCTTTTAGTCACATTTTTTTAGTCCTAAAAGCAATTATTTTATGTATTTTTTTTTTGAGACAGAGTCTTACTCTATAGCCCAAGCTGGCATGCAGTGGCTCAATCTCGGCTTACTGTAACCTCTGCCTCCTGGGTTCAAGTGATTCTCGTGCCTCAGCCTCCTGAGGAGCTGGGATTAAAGGCATGTGGCACCATGCCCAGCTCATTTTTGTATTTTTAGTAGAGACAGGGTATTGCCATGTTGGCCAGGCTAGTCTCAGGTGATCCACCCGCCTCGACCTCCCAAAGTTCTGGGATTACAGGTGTGAGCCATCGTGCCCAGCCCAAAACCAATTATTGTATTTTTTTATGTTGTCGTGTCTTCTTTAATATGATTTTCTTAATTAATTACTGCTAGTGAAAAAATAAATTTTAAAAAATTACAAATCTATAAACTTTTAAAAGTAGTGGAACTTTAGAGATCATCATGTAACCCAACCAATTTAACAAATGATAGCCCTGAGCCTCAGTGATATTAAATGCCTTGCCTGAAACGGTAGCAGAACTGGAAGAAGAACTTCGGGCTCCTTATTTCCAGTTTAGTACCTTCGCTCTACTCCCATATCAGTCAAAATATTTATTTAGTAGTTCATGTAAAATATTGAAGTTTTAGGTGATATGATGGGTACAGTAAAGTATAAGCTACTTCCTGTGTTTGGGGAGTTTGATCTGTAGCTGAGGCGTTTATAAACTCTTTGGACAAATAATAGTATTCATTGGTAGGATTTAATAAATTTTGTATGATACAGAAATTGGAAATCATAGCTAAAGTTTTGTTTATTTGTTGGACCTACAACAAAAAAAGCTTGAGAAATAAATACACAAACACATACCAGTGCCCCATGCCAAGCCATGTTGGAGTCTGATGTGAACATGAAAATAAACACAGATACAGATTGTCTGTATTTAAATTTTTGAAATTGTGTTCATCGTAGAGTTTTTATTAACTGGAGTCCATGCTTTATTCCTATTTCCTTAGTTTTTACACAATGTCCTTTTTTTGTTCCAGAATATATTATCTTTAGTTGTTATGCCACATAGTGGTTTTTTTGTATTAATGTTGATTTTTAAAGTATTACATTAAAATATTATTTATCTTGATTATTGAGATTTTCACCTGAAATGAACATGTCACTTACCTTCCTCTAGTCCTGACTTGGGGACACACATGCACACAAGGACAGAGTACTTTATTTTTGAGAGATATTTCTTTAAGTCCTCTTATCCAAAAAAAGAAAAGCCCGTAAGTCCCAGTGGGCAAATTGCGAAAATGTGGGTCAAAAAAAGTGATGGTAAATGATGCAAAGTAGGAGCGTATTTCATAAATAACTCAAGTATGTTAACTATTATTTATGAATGAAACCACAATTTCTGATTGTAAATATCCAGAGTTCCATAGTGTACATATTATCTGAGCTCTCAGATCAGGCTTCATACCAGTGCAATAAAATGAACACATAAACCTGACAAGCCAGAAGCCAGAGATGGGTCTACCCTTAATCATACCACATCTAGTAACATTCTGCTTTTACTTTTAAGATCATTATTGAATTCTTATAACAAATATAAAGTTTCTATTTAATCTTCCCCAGAATATCTCATCATTTTGCAACTTAGATGCAGGATAATTATTTCCAGCAGATGTTATTTACTGACATAAATTCTGGACCAAACGATAACATTTAACACTCAGTGTAATGTTTTGATGTTCTCTCATGCCCTGATACATTTGGACTTATTACCAAATCATTACTACAAGCCTGGAAGTTTTAATAATTTATAGAAGTCATTATGCCTGGAAGAGTAGTAACTCTGCCAAAGAGATGACTTAAATGTCCCAAATACATTCCATATTCTTCAGTCCTCTCATCTGAGTTTCTCTTACACCCATTTTTCTTATATATAAAAACAGAGCAATATTTTGAGCAAAAATTTAAAAGAAAGGCTCTATTTCATCACATGGCCTCATTTCTTTTTTCTGTTTGCATAGCTTGTACATGAATACAATTTAATCATGTAACCATGTCCATTAAATTAGCTGATTGCCTTTGATGTCAAGATTGGACTTTTGCCTTCTCTTTGTATGCATGGCAATTTGATATCATCTCATTGCTGGCACTAAGTTTCCACAGAATAGTAACATTTACAGTTTATAATCTGTATATCTCTGGAGAGATTTGCTTAATAGAACAATACATGTCAAGATTCTTTGCCTAAGCTTGTATGATCTGTGCAAAATGTACAATGTATATTTTGCCTGCATATTTTATGCTACTAAATGGCTCTGTAAAGAAAAGTATACTTAAGAACACATTTTAAAAATTGTATTGAGTTTTACAAAAAGCTGTGACTCCCTACCTTGGAAATCTTGGGGGTTTTGTGTGTGTGTGTGTGTGTGTGTGTGTGTGTGTGTTTTTCCTGTTTTCAAAGTATGAACTCTCCTTTGTTAGCTCTGTATGAAGAATGAACCATTTTCTCAAAGTTCAATAAATGAAGACTCTCACCTTATGGAGAGGCTAAATTATTGTGTTAGAAAGAATTCTTACTTCATCATAAAGACTTGTGAAATGACAAATCCATATTTGGAAATGAAACATATCACAGGGCTTCTACTTAAAAATGACAGTGTGCTCATATTTGTGTTTTCTCCCTCTCTAAACTCACCTAACATGCTTTAAGAAAACCCAAAATATGTTAATTCATAAGGACAAAGAGAGCCAGAGAAAAGGCAACAGTGGAAAAATCTTTTAACAAACATTACTGAAGCAAGGAAGCAGATGGTAATTAATTTATCAGAACAGAAGAAATTTCCACCTAGCCTACAGAGGACATTATCACCAAGAAATGAGTCGGCATGCTCCTTGCAACTTCACCTAGGGACACTGGAACTGCTGAAGGCTGTGCTGAGGCATGGGCTGAAGAGAGATGCTTTGCCAGAAAGGCTGCACAACAGATGTACATCAGGTCTTCTCCCCAACTCATCCTCCCTGGAGGATACAGGAACTCTTCTCTAGAGAAATGCAGAGACATCAGTTGAAGGCTGAAGTGAGATCCAAGGATAAATAGTGAAAAACCTCAGTTGTAAATATTCAGAATAAAAAAGTCAAGAATCATCTAGCATTTTAGGAAAGATTCAAATTGACACCTGGAGGAAACAGGATTTTTCAGGGAACAAAAGAAAATGTAAGAAAAAAATCTCTAGTATATACAAATATATGAGGTGTAAGCCCATAAAAACAGGAAGCTCTGTAAAAGAAACACAGACCAAGACAGTTCGTGAAAATTAAAAATACAGTAAGCAACAGAAGGAAAAAACAGAAAAAAAAGGACTGGGACATAAATAATGAAATCTTCTAATAAATAGGAAAAAATAGAACATAAATAGAAAATAGAATTATCAATATGAGTTCATTGTCTCCAATGAAGAAATTCCTGGGAGGTGAGAGGAAACAATGAGAAAATTATTAGACATAATGAAGAAAAAACTTCTCTAGATCAGAAAAGAACACAGCAATCCAAATTAAATGGGCTCACTAAACACCTGGTCCAATGAATAAAAAATAGACTAACCCAACACACCACAACATTTCAAAACACCAGGAGTAAAACATAATTTTCTTAAGCTTCCAGAGAAAATTAACCATTCATACCCAAAGAGTATCAGAATGACTTTGGACTTTTTGTTAACATTGGATAAAAGAAAATTTAAAAATTTGGAGAAAAAGCGGTTTTCAGCCAACAGTTTTATGCCCAGGCAAAATATCAATCACATGTAAGTAAAGAATAGCAAATGTGGATGCACTCTCAAAATATAACTCCCACATCTTAGAGAAAATTACTAAAGAAATAGACTCCAGCAAAACAAAGGAATAAACCAAGAAAGATACATATATAGGACTTGTGAAATCAAGGTGCTGAGAGAAGAATGATAAAGAGAGTTGTCAGAATGACACCTGTGTAGAGCAATAAGTATCTATTATATCAGGAAGGTAAAGTGCTACAGGAGAGAATTATCAAAGAGCCAAATACAGTTACTAGAGTAGTTATTATAGACGAGATTTGCAAAATGTATTGAGTCATTTGATAGATCCATTGACATACTGAGAGAAAGTAAATGTTGTAGAAACTAAGCAGATGAACAAACAATAGTTTTATTAATTGCAAGGCAGAACATGTATGAGAAAGGAATGATAATAATAGGATACTATTTAGTTCAGCAGTGAACAGTATTTCATTGTTATAGTGATATAAATGGTTTAACCAAAGTTGTTATGTAACTATACTGAGAGAATTAGAAGGCAAGTGTGCGCGTGTGCTAGATTCACTACCATGACAGAAAGTCTACAACAATATCTCAGGTTGGGTTCCCTGTAAGAAACACTGTGCAGGAAGTTTACTGAAAAGTATCTGTCTTGAAGGTCAATACCTGTGGAGAAAGAAGGAAGCAGGATAGGCAGTGGGAGGACTTGAAGTTGAATTGTGATGGTGATGTGGTTACAACAAAGATCTCTCTCTAATGCCTCCCCCCACCCCCCACGCCCCCGCCCAGTGGTACTGCCTTAAATGAAAGAGTTCAGGCCTTTATACCCCCCTGAATCTACCAGTTACTGGAGCTGAGCAAGGGAGCTGTTATGGACTAGATGTTTGTGTCTCCCCAAAACTCTTATGTTGAAGCCATTAATCCCCAATAAGGTATTTGCAGGTGGGGACTTTGGGAGATAATTAGGGTTAGATGAGTGTGAGTTTGTTGGGGTGGAGATCTTATGATGGGATCTTTAATAAGGTCTTCACCTTATTAAAATTAAAAAAAAAAAGGAATGAGAGCTGTCTCTCTCCTTCATGTGAGGACACAGCAAGAAGGTGACTATCTGCAAGCCAGGGAGAAAGCCCTCACCAGGGACTGAATCTGCCAATCTGCCATCAGCTTGATCTTGGACAGTGAGAACCAAATATCTACCCAGTTTATTGTATTTTGTCATGGTGTGTGCTAATGCACGAGGGGTCATAACTAAGACAGGAGGGATCATGATCTTAGACGAGGTGGCCCTTTACAGTTGAAGGCTTTTTTAACTAAACTGATAATCAAAAATAGAAATAAAAGTATATTATTTGAAACATGGAAGTAAGTGGCACAGGAAACAGCTAACACATTGAGAACTGGCAGAGGAATACGGGCATAGTAGACAAGAACAGGCCTTTTTGTTATGAGCCGTTCACCGTTACTTGATTTTAGCTATGTGCACCCATTGCATTGATAGAATTAATAGTTACTTTAAAATTAACAATTCAATTGCATCCAGTTATGGAAGCAAAGTGTTAAGAATATGCCATTTTTGGTGATGGTATATACAGCTAGGTGTACCAATCTTTTTTTTTTTTTTAATTTTATTTTTTATTGCATTTTAGGTTTTGGGGTACATAGGAAGAACATACAATACCAATCTTTAACATTGACAAATGTTCAAAGAAGAGGTTGGGTGTGGTGGCTCAGGCCAGGCATGGTGACTCACACCTGTAATCCCAGCGCTTTGGGAGGCCGAAGCAGGCAGATCACCTGAGATCAGGACTTCAAGACCAGCCTGGCCAACATGGTGAAACCCTGATTCTACTAAAAATACAAAAATTAGCCAGATGTGATGTACGCCTGTAATCCCAGCTACTTGGAAGGCTGAGGCAGGAGAATTGCTTGAACCTAGGAGACAGAGGTTGCAGTGAGCAGAGATCACTCCACTGCACTCCAGCCTGGGTGACAGAGTGAGACTGTCTAAAAAAACAAAACAATAACCAAAAAGCAAAATCAGAAACAAAAAACAAAGAATAGTGACAATAATAACAATGGTAATAAATTGAACTCTTACTATGTGCCCAACACTGTGCTAAATGATTTTTAATACTTATGTCTATTTTATTTTATTTTTAATCAACAAATAGTGTATATCTAGATGGGGTACAGTGTGATGTTTTGATGCATATTTAAATTGTGGAGTAATTCAATCAAGCTAAGGAACCCATCACCTTACATACTTATAATTTTTTTTTAGTGAGAACATTTAAAATGTAATTGTTAAGCAGTTTTGAAATATAGTAGTGAGGATACGGGGAAGGGGAACCCTTGTATACTGTTGATGAGAACATACATTAATACAGCCATTATGAAAAACAGTATGGAGGTTCCTCACAAAAGTAAACAATTTTGATACATTATTTCAGTTGTTCTCCTAATCGTCCTGTGAAGCAATCATTTTACTAAAATGGAAACTGGAACTTAGAGTTGAACTAATTGCTCTTGCTCTAACACCCAGGAAGTGGTGGAGCTAATGTTTGATGTTCTGTGTTCTTAGCCACTGTGGTCCAATCAGCATTCCTGTCTGTATGTACTCACTGGCAGAAAAAAGTGTTCACATGCCAGTTACATGGTGGCCCGCATGGTCTTTCTAAGGAAACAGTTTCCTTGCACTTAGATGCTGAACACCATGGAAAATCCAAAAACTATTTTCCTCTTGTTTTCTTTTATGGCACTGTGATTATGTGGAGAGATTAATTGTGATTTTTTAGAAATCCCACATCAAACATATAACAGAAATGCTCATTTTGTCCCAAATATATCAGCTGAGAAGAGATCATCTTTGGAAGTGAGAGGCCTCAAAGCCAGACTGTGTTCTGATCCTCGTTTCTGAACTGACCAGAGCTATCATTTTGGGCGAGTCTCTTAAATAGACTATGCCTCTGAACTCAGACAGTGTCACTGGCTTTTTGTTTTTTGAGACAAAGTCTCCCTCTGTTGCCCAGGCTGGAGTGCAGGGGCAGACCTCGACTCACTGCAACCTCCGCCTTTCAGGTTCAAGCAATTCTCCTGCCTCAGCCCCCTGAGTAGCTGGAGCTACAGGCGTGTACCGCCATGCCCAGCTAATTTTTCTATTTTTAGTAGAGATGGGTTTTCACCATCTTGCCCATCAGGTCTCGAACTCCTGATCTCAGGTTATCTACCTGTCTTGGCCTCCCAAAGTGCTGGGATTATAGGTGAGAGCCACTACACCTGCTGCCTCTGGCTTTGTAAGGTGAGTGTTGTAATATTACCTGCCTCACTGAGTCCTTGGGAAGAGGAAGTGAATTCAGACACATAAAGCAAAGAGACTGTGCTTGGCCCGTTGTAGGTTCCTAGTACATATTAGCCATTATTATATATTAGTCTGAAAAAGCAGATTGCAACGTATCAAGGGCTCAGCAGCTGCTTCTAAAGAATGAAGCTCCATTATTTCATTTAAATACCATTAATTTCCTACGCTTCAATTCATCTTTTCATTTTTGTTTTCCTTTCTTTTTGTGTATACAACTTAAGCTTTTATAAGGCATTTTATTCAATTATGTATTTTCTCTGTGCTTGGCTTCTTCCACTCCCACTGCTTCCCAAACACACACATGGAACAACTTCCTTACCCAGTGATAATGGAATCGGGTATAATGTTGCTTTCCTCTGCTGCTTTGCTTTTGGAAGAGAAAGGAAGATTAATAAATTATAATTATTTGTTTATTTTCTTTTGCTAAATGGCAGCGTCTTCATAACCTTTTCAGGTTTATGTCGGTAATGTGTTCCCAAGGTCTAAAGGATTATGTTTACACGGTTTGGTATATGAATAGGCTTTCACTTAGGATTGCAAAATCACTGCTTGCCATGCTTCACCCTGTATTTTCTGCCTAAGGAGATTAGGGAGTTAGAATGGGTTTGCCATATTTGGCCAGACGCACCTGTTTTCTTGGTCTGTCTCAAGAAATGGAAATTATACTTTCCCTGGCTTTGGTCTACTTAAAGTATTGTAGAAGAGCAAATTGTACTGCGAGTTTGAAACGGCGCAGACGGTGCCTGAATCGGGCGGCACTCGAGGAACAGAAGCCGTTAGAGTAACTGACACCTACTGCTGTTGATTAGTGCCCTTCCCATAAGCTGTGGAATTGATACACGCTTTGGGAATAGGCTAACTGCTTACTGGCTTTACTTTAGTTTCTTAGTTGGAACCAAAGGACGATTTTAAGATTGAAAAAGAAATGCTCAGGTATGTGGCTGGGGATTAAGATCAGATCAGCTCCCAGCTTATCCATTTTAAATCTCCATTTAGCCAAAGCTAAACACATTTTGGATCAGCTGCCTTCTGAGGTTATCTTGGTCCCTGTTGCCTTCCATTAGTATTGACTGTACTTTAATTTTTTAAAAAAAATATCTAGTGTCGATTTAGATTGAGGTCTGTGCAGTAAAAAAGGATCAACTTTCCACGTAGGGAAAGAGATTAAGCATCTGAATCATAGAGCTATTTATTCAAAGGGATGATTTCCGCCTAAATCCACATGAACTTATGACTATCAGCATGCTTTAAGTAACGAGACTGCTCACCAGGAAATTGGAGTCTTTTGCCATTCATTGACCGATTGAGTTAAGAATAAAACTGAAATGATTTTATGGACCATTCTTTTTGGCAATGTCAATCCTAAATCGGATATGAAATGGGGTTACCGTTATAATTGTTTTGAAATCCAACTTACTGAGTACTTTGAGGGGTTTTGCTTTTCATTTTATTATTTTACCAGTGGAGTAGTTTCAGATGGTATAGATTGTAAGAGAAGTTAAAAGACTTTGCTTTTTCTTTTTTAATAATTATCATAGGCATTTGAATGTTTATTTTGCAATATTTCTTCATAAATGAACATCTTTTTTTTTTTGAGATGGAGTCTCCCTCTGTCACTCAGGCTGGAGAGCAGTGGTGCAATCTCGGCTCACTGCAGCCTCCGCCTTCCAAGTTCAAGTGCTTCTCCTGCCCCAGCCTCCTGAGTAGCTGGGACTACAGGTGTGCACCACCACGCTCAGCTAATTTTTAGTGTGTTTGGTAGAGTTGGGGTTTCACCATGTTGGCCAGAATGGTCTCAATCTCTTGACCTCATGATCCATGCACCTTGGCCTCCCAAAGTGCGAGATTACAGGCGTCCGCCACCACTCCTGGCCCCATGAACATCTTTTAAAACATAAATTCCAGACCTTAGACAACTTAACGTAGTGGGCCTGGAGAAGTTATTTAAACTCTAGGAATTCAAGTGAAGGGAATAATGCCAATAATTCATTAATGATTGCTAGTGAAATTAAGCTCATTCTACAGAGATGATAAGAACCTGGACTATAAATCCTCAGACATTTGAAAGTCATCATATACTTGTAGAATGGGAAGAATGTCCTTTCTAAAATTCTAAATCTATTTATAAATAGAAGCTCTTTTTTGGGAGAGAAATCTTTTTAACTTTTTTTCATGACCTTTTATCAGGTAAATGCCTTGAGGATAAACCAGGGCCTCTGAATAATGCTTGCTCACCTCCAACAGGGTGAAAAAAATGGTAGGTTCCAAGTCTCAACCTACCATTTGTGGCAACTCGTAAGAAACATGTCTCTGAACATAGCAGTAGCACTCAAAGATGCTCTGTGTTATCTTATTGCTCTTCTACCTTTTTCTCGCTTTAGGATAAGCCATGGGTATGACCAGGATGGCACATCCCTACTGACTGCTAGAGCATGAAAGGGTTGCAGTTATGGTTCCTACTCTCTATCCCTTCCCTCATACCCATTCCCTTTCCAGAAGCAATAGTACTCCACCCTGGTTGTGAAAAGGAATGAAGGCCCGGTCATCATAGCTCATAAAGTATGTCACATTCTTCCTCTGTCTCTTCCATTTCTTCTATTTCAATTAAAATTGAATTCATCCCTATCAAATGAGTGGATCCACAGGGTGACATTATCTTTCAGATTCTAAGGGCCTTAATGGGAAGTCAGTATTATGCATTGTTTTACCTCCAGTATAACATGGTGGTTATTTCGACAGGCTTGATTCAAAATGTGAAGTTCCTCATCACCAAGCAATACCCATCATGTAAAACACAGTCTGACTGCGGATTTTGAGCTGCACTGCATTCTAGAAATTGGTCCCGTACCCCTCAACTCCACCCTCTCCCTGGGTCACTGGTATCTTGCTCTTCATTCTGTGTTCATCAAAAAGGAAAGATAAGGGATGAGTGTCTGCTACAAACATTATTGGAGTTTTTAAATGCAATATTTTATTTCTAACTTAACTCCAAGATCAAATCAAATTTGCCTAAGCCCAATGCCTCCAGTGCTATAACAGCTACATTAAAATATTGTATGCTTGCCCCTAGCACCTACCAAGTGCTCCATAAACATTTACTGAAAGAAAAATTTGATATAGACACTTGAGAGTTTTGTTCTGAAAAAGGGAGTCTACATAGTCTGTTGTCACAGAGACTCAAAACTCCAGTCTTATTTTGTGATGAGCTTCCATCATCTTAGTTCTCCTTTTCTTCTCCTTCACAAGATAGTAATTGAGTTTCAGGATGTGGGATTGCTGCTAAATATTCACTTGCAATTTGCATTGAAATGTCAAATACGTTATTTGGAAATATGCCAGATAACTTAGGAAGGTGTTTAATTTAAAAAGCTGCCTGAGGGGAAAAGTAGTCTACAAGAAATGAAACGGGAAGCACTTGTAGAACTTTTAGAAGTCAGCTGAACAAGTAGGATGCTCAGAACTTCAAGAAAGGGCAGGGAAGAATCTCCATCCTAGACGGGGACATGTGGAAGCATTTTAAAATATTTCACATTGAAATGGCCGAGCTCTGGCTAAACATTAAAATCAAACTGAGGCTATGAAATTTTATGTCTGTGTTAGTTTGCTCAGTCTGTCATAACAAAATACCACAGACTGTGTAGCTCAAATCAGAGAAATCTATTTCTTCACTGATCTAGAGGCTAGAAGTCCAGGATCAAGGTGTTAGCAGGTTTGATTTCTTCTGAGGAACACAAGGGAAGGATCTGTTCCAGGCTTCAGTGCGTGGCTTACAGAGGGCCACCTTCTCTCGGGGTCCCCACAGGGTCTTTCTTCTGTGCACCTGTCTCCAGTGTCTCTGTGTGTCCAAATTTTCTCTTATGTGGTCACCAGTCAGATTGGATTAAGAGCTACTATCAGGATGTCATAGTAACTTAATCACCTCATTAAAGGCCATGTCTCCAAATATAGTCACATTCTGAGGTACCTGGGGATTAGCGCTTCAATATAGGAGTTTGGGGGAGAAATGAAAGAATGGCCACTAAAAATGTCAAAGTGAGAAGCTGACTTGCAAACAGATGACCTAGGCAGTAAGTAAGCATTTATTGCCCGCTATGCTGTTTTGATCCTTTGAAGGTACATAGCATGTCTCTCACAGGGAGGTCTGTAGAGTCACGTGGTTGTTGTCTTAGGTGGTATGGACAGGGATATTCACACACCAGTACCCTCAACCACTGGCCATTTCCAACATTACCCTGGGGGCTCTCCCCTCCTATGAATTTTCAATACCCTTCAGCTTCTGTGTTGTTGGCTCTGCTGATGCTGCATGTAGAAATCTTGGGGTATACATTATTAAATGTCAGTAACTTGTCAGTACAATGATTCAGCTCTCAGTTCTCAACAGGCCAGTTTGTGTTATACCTTGTATCTGACTGTCCAGGCAGAAGAACTAGGTTTGAGAACCAGTCCCATCAGATACAGATGCTGTAGCTTGAGCAAGGCACTGTGTATCTCTGAAATCCCAGTTCTCTCATCTGTAAAGAGGAGAAGAGAGGATTGGCCAACTAGTGTGGGGAAGTGTCATAGTCTGCCTGGGCTGCTCTAACAAAATACCATAGATGGGTTATTAACAACAGATATTTATTTCGCACGGTTCTGGGGGCTGGAAAATCCAAGATCAAGGGTTGACAGATCTGGTGTCTGGTTTGGATCGGCTTCCTGATATGCACATAGAGCTGTCTTCTTTTTGTATCCCAAAAGAGAAAGAAAGCAAGCTCTTTAGTGGCTCTTTTTATGTCAGCACTAATCCCATTCAGGAAATCTCCATCTTCACGACCTAATTACCTGTCTAAGGCCCCACCTCCCAATAGCATCATATGGGGTAGTAGATGTCGACATATGAGTGATCTGGTTTCCTGGTTCATAGATGCTGTCTTCTCAATGTGTTCTCAGATGGTGAAAGCGGGAAGGAAGCTCTCTGGGGTCTTTTTGTTTTTAAGAGATCTGGGTTCACTCTGTTGCCCAGGCTGTAGTACAGTGGCATGATCATGACTCATCGCAGCCTCGACCTCCCAGGCTCAGGTTATCTTCCCAACTCAGCCTTCCAAGTAACTGGGACTACAGGCACACACCAACATCCCCAGATAATGTTTGTATTTTTGTAGAGATGGGGTTTCACCATGTTGCCCTGACTGATCTCAAACTCCTGGGCTCAAGGGATCCTCCCACCTTGGCCTCCCAAAGTGCTGAGATTATAAGTGTGAGCCACTGCTCCCTGCTGAGTGTCTGTCTTACAAGTACACTAATCCATTCATGAGGGCTCCACTCTTATAATTTAATTACCTTCTAAATGTCCCACCTCCTTGTATCATGACTTGGTGGGGTTAGGATTTCAACATATGAATTTGATCTTCCCACCTTGGCCTCCCAGAGTGCTGAGATTGTAAGTGTGAGCCACTGAGCCCAGCCAAATGTCTCTCTTATAAGTGCACTAACTCATTCGTGGGGGCTCCACTCTTATAATTCACCTCCCAAATGTCCCACCTCCTTGTGCACTAGCTCATTCGTGAGGGCTCCACTCTTATAATTCACCTCCCAAATGCCCCACCTCCTTGTACCGTGACCTGGTGGGGTTAGGATTTCAACATATAAATTTTTGAGGGAGGACATAAATATTTGGTTCATTGCAGGGGTACTGAGTAAGAAAATATGTGTGAAGTGCAATTATGTAATATTGTCCCTTCATATCCACAGGAGATTGGTTCCAAGTGCCCCCTTGGGTACCAAAATTTATAAATTCTCAGGGTCCTTATATAAAATGGCATGGTATTTTCATAAAACCCATGCATATCCTCCTATATTTTTAAAATCATCTCTAGATTACTAATAATATCCAATACAATGTAAATGCTATGTAAGTAGTTTTGTACTGTAATGGTCTTTTTTACTTGTATTATTTTTATTGTTGTATTGTTATTTTTTATGTATTTTAAAATAATGTTTTCAGTCTACAGTTGGTTGAAGCTGTGGATGTGGAGAGCTGTTTTTTTAACTTGTATTATTTGTATTGTTGTGTTGTTAGTTTTTATAGATTTCAAAATAATATTTTCAACCCACAGTTGGTTTAATCTGTGGATGTGGAACCCATGGACATGGAGGGCTGACTGTAAATTTTGAACGCTGTTTCTTGCAATTTTACAGTTCGATTTGGACCAACTACTCGTGCCACCTCCCCTTCACATACACACGATTAAAAATAACAGGCAAAGACATAGAAACAACCAATATAAATGATTCCTTTCATTTACTTAAAGCCTTGAAATGAAGTCCCTAAACAAAGCCAGGAGAGTGACCTCCTGGCCCAAATAGTCCTGGCATATCTCAGAAATAAAATGGAAAGGGATGGGATCTTGGGAAGGACATTTGATTATATCAGGCTTATGTGTGTCAGTCATTCCTTCTCAGTCCCCCAGGCTCACTGGGCAGGCCTGAACCTTGACTGGGTCCCTGGAAGCCAGGTGTGTAGATCACAGACTGGAGTCAAATGATGTGGGTTCAAATCCTGACTCTGCCATTTTCTAGCTGCAGGAACTGGGCAGGTTAATTAACCCCATAAGCCTCAATTTTCTCATCTGTTAAATGAGAATATAAATAGCATCTACCCAAAAAGGTTGTCATGAAAATTACCTGCAATAATCTACATGAGTATAAAGTGTTTATATAGCACCAGGCTAAGTTTATTAAGGTAAGCTTTTAATAAAGTAATGTTAACTATTAATGGCATCACTGGAGTTAGTACTCACACCATTAGTATTCATTTTCTCTGATCACTTTCTCTCCTTGTCTTACCTTACCTCTACCCAACATGCATATCGAATAAATGTATATTAATTCACTGGAAGTTGTTTCAACATGTTGAAATGGTTTGGAAATGCTTCTATTCTCTTTTACCCTTTTTATGTATGGGTGATCAGATGCCCAAGGAGCATCAGGAGTCAGTTGGGAAATGGAAGAAGAAAGAGACAGAGGATTGTGGTAGAAGGATCACTGGTTTGGGTGTCTAGGACTTTGGGGAAGAGAGGCAGCTGAGTGTACTGACCAGTTTACCTTCCCTGGAGCCAGACTGAATATAAATCCCTTCTCCAGTTTCCCAGCTGTGTGATCGTAGTCAAGTTACCTAATCTCTCTCTGCCTCAGTTGCCTTCTTGCAGAGAAAGGGATGGCAATAATGATATTTTATAGAGTTATTAGGAGGAGGAGTCTATTAGTTAATATTTAGAAGACATTTAGATCAGTACTGTGTACAAACAGAATATAAATGTTTAATTTTTAATGTCCAGAATAGGTTCTTGAAACCATAGTAGTAGCAGCAAAGCTGAAGTCAAAGTAGCAATAGACTAGACATTGAGAAGACATGAGTTCTCTGTCCTTAGGGAAGTGATACTGTCTTAGCCTTGTGGATCATGGAGCTTCTCTCCAGCTTTAACATGCTATGAATCCTTACCCTGGTAATTATACCTTGCTCAGGAAATATTGGTTATTAGTTGCTTTGGAAAATGTAAAAGGAAGGTAGAATTTAAGTTTCACAAACATAACCCTAAGAATTATTTCGGCCTTTGAGTCCATTTTCTAGCTGCTAAAAAGTTACACCTCATAGTTGGTCCAGTATTTTAGTTCCATTAATTCTCCTTGTTAACAACTTCTATATTTTTTCCCTTTGTACTCTCACCAAGAAAAAATACTGTGTTTGGGAGTCTGCAAGCCCTGAAAATACTTAAATGAAAATGTTTGTTTCAAAATAGGCCCATTGAAACATGGAAGTGTGTTTTTCTTTTCACATTTCTCTTTTCCTTTTTTATTCTGTAGGTTGCTGTCCACAGTAGGATAAACTGAGAAAGGCCATCAAGAGGTAGTCTTTGTAGATTTTCCTCCCCTACCATCTTAAGGAAACTGTTGGTTTCCAAAGTGTAGGACGGTTAGTGTAGTTCAATGACCTTACAGCACAGGAATACTTAAAACATTGTTTTTAAATGTGGTGACAAGGGATGGAGAACAAATAGTTTTTCAGAGGGATTTTCCTGGAAAAGCTGTGAACTGACTGGGGTTAATGTCCAAAGGTAATAGTCTCTCCCAGCAGGTCATTAATTCCCAGGAATTGGCCTGTGCTTCAATTGCTATTGCTTAAGTAAACAATAAATAACATCACACAGATATGTAATGAACTATACAACAACCACTTCTCAGCCTGCATTGTAGATATGCCTGCAGCACATACAAGAAACCCTTCTATTAATCACCTCCCAGCTTGATTGATTAGTTTCAGTCAGCACCTTGTCCCCGTTTTCTTTTAAAATAGATTAATTTCATACTTATGAGGTCAGAATAAAAGCATGCATGTTAGGCCTAGTAAAAATGGTGTCTGTACTAAGTATTTGAAATTTTCTTTCTCTCTCTCTCTCTCATTTTTTTCTCTTGCACTTTGTTACTCTGCAGCAATTAGTTATAACTCACTCATGCCCCAGTAATACCAAGATGTGTGCCAGTGATGTTGGTTAATGGAAACTGAATGAATCTTTCAAGAGCAAGGATTATTTTAATTATGTTAATAATATAAGGGGCCTGATCACTTTGCCCAGTCCACTGTCATTTCTCAGTCATCTCGCTTGACCTCTCCGAAGCCCCTAACCCTTCTGATTATTTCCTTCCACAAAACACTGTATTTGCTTGCTTGGCCTCCACTCTCTCCTGGTTTTCTTTCTACCTCATTTGCCACTCCTTCTCAGTCTCTTCTTGTAGCTCTATCTCTTTTTTAAAAAAGTTGTGTAGGTGATGGGGAGGAAGGCAGCAAATCACACTGCCACGTGTGTACCTATGCAACAATCTTGCATGTTCTTCACGTGTACCCCAAAACCTAAAATGCAATTAAAAAAACACAAAAATCAAAAAAAGTTGTAAAATATACATAACATGAAGTTTACCATTTTAACCTTTTATGTATGCCATTCCCTAGCATTAAGTACATTCACAATGTTGTATAACAGTCCCCACTGTCTACTTTCAAAACTTTTTAATCAGCCAAAATAGAAACTGTAACCTTTAAGCAATAATTTCCCATTCCTCTTTCTTCTAGCCGTTGGTAACCTCTTTTCTACTTTCTGTCTTTATGAAATTTGCCTATACTAGATACTTCATATACGTGAAATAATATAATATTTGTGTGTTTAATTCTGGGTTATTTCACTTAGTATAATGTATTGAAGATTCACCATGTTGTAGCATGTACCAGAACTTCATTTTTTATGGTTGAGTAATATTCCATTGTATGTATGTAGCCCATCTTATTTATCCATTTATCTCTTGATGGACATTTGGTTGTTTCCACCTTTTGGCTACTGTTAATAATGCTGGTATGGACATGGATGTATAAATGGAGTAGAATTGCTCAGTCTTATGGTAATGACATTTTTAACTTTTTTAAAGGAATTACCAAACTGTTTTCCACAGTTGCCTTTTCACAATTTTACATTCTCACCAACAATGCATTTAGAGTTCCAATGTCTGCACATCCTAACCAGCTAGAGGGTATGGGGTCCTCATTGTTCTACCTCGTCTTCCAAACTTGTCATCACTGAAGCATCTGAGGACTTAGTCTCCCTCTCTTCCCTTTCCCGTCTATTTCTACCCCTTTGGTGATCTCCTCCAGCCCTCTGGCTTTAAATACCATGAACATACTGATGTACGTTGCTAGCCCCAACCTCTTGCCAAACTCTAGCCTCATCATTGCTGTTGCCTGGTGGGTGTTTCTACTTGGATGTTCAATAGACATCTCAACCTTAAAATGTCCAAAACTGAAGGCAAATTCCAAGCCCCCCATCCCTCGCCAGCTATGAACCTGGTTCTCCCACAGACTGCCCATATCTGTCAATGGCATCTCCATTCTACCTAGTTCTCAAGCTCCAAAGCTTGGATTCATCCTTTCCTTTTCTCTTTTCCTTTCTCTCTACATACAACAGCAAATTCTGTTGGTTCTACTTGCGAAATAAACTCAGAGCTTTGATTGGGTCTTGGTTCAAATGTTACCTGCACAGAGAGGACCTCTCCAAACTAAGCAGCCCGTTTCCTCCCTCTCCATTCCCTTACCTGCTCTATTCTTCAGAGTAATTGACAACATATATATTTAAGTTTCATCTCCTGCACAATAGTGTGAGGGCAGGAACTTATTTCATATGTTTTCTGGCTTGTCTCCTTTGCCTGAAAGAGTACTGATTCAATTTTTTTAAAAAAGTTGAATGAATGATTAAAGAATAAGTGGAAGATATGGTATCTATCCCTGAGGAAGCAATAAAATCAAGATTCTATATATGCAGCAACTAAAAATAGGAAGCCCCCTTGGATTCTTTTCAGGGAAAGTTTTTTCAAATAAATCCTGCGTCATCATGTGACCAAAACATGTCTATTTGAGTTGAAAGTGTTTTTGCCATGTTAGACACTTTCCTTCTAAGAGACAAGATATTGAGCAAACTACTTATCAGTTAGTGTTGATATTATATAGACACACACACACACACACACACACACACACACGTATTATTTTGCTGTGGCTACTTTTATAGAATCCATTTTTGTTGAGGCCCTCCTCAGATGCAGTTATTTTTCCTTGAAACTGCTGCTAGTTTGCTAAGCATTTTGTCCTGAGTAAGAGAGGGTGAAATGCTGCTAGTATCATATGAAATGCATTTTATGAGTTAAAAATTGATCACATGTAAATAATAAATAATTGTATTAGTATGACCACAGAACTTTAAAAATGTTCTTAGCATTAGAGATTCTATTGAAATTTAAGCTCCTTAAAGGCAGAACAATGCCTTGAGCAGCCCCACGTTCTTCTCCATGCCCGAAGTCTTCTTCTGTTTTTTTTTTTTTTTTTTTTTTTTTTGAGATAGAGTCTTACTCTGTCACCTGGGCTGGAGTGCAATGGCACGATCTCGGCTCACTGCAACCTCTGCCTCCTGGGTTCAAGCGATTCTCCTGCCTCAGCCTCTCTAGCAGCTGGGATTGCGTGCATAGATGCTGTAATCCCATAAATAATTGCTGAAGGGAGGTTTCAGATATTTTCAGCACAGGACAATTACGTTATCTCTGTTCTTCCTGGAGAGAGAGCTCTATATGTACACTGAAAGGAAGACAGATGTGGGCTCAAGGTGTGGCATTTGCCAGCTGTGTGGCTTTGAGGAAATCATTTTTGACACTGTGAGGTACTCCCCTGTTAGTAGCAAAAGAAATATAAGGCTCTCATCTCAGCACTTCCTTTTTCCATAGAGGAGACCTATAGTCCTAGAGTGAGTAAATTGTAAATTTTGATAGATATTAGTTGTTATTGTTATTACATCTCTTCTTATAATGTTTCCTTTTCATAGAATAAAAGAGTAATAGAAAACATAAACCATACTTTAAGCCTGATTCAGGTCAAATTAACTAAGCTTTTGAGCTCCTGCTATTCTGGCGACTGAGCTGGACATCCAGCCAGGCCTCTCTGCATGTTTTGTCTCATTCAGTTTTATTTTTGTCAGATCACAGTTCTTCATGTAAAGATTCTCTCAGAATTTCCATCAATTTATAACTTAATCCTTTTTTTTTTTTTGAGATGGAGTCTCTGTCACCTGTCTCCCAGGCTGGACCACAGGGGTGCAATCTCAGCTCACTGCAACCCCTGCCTCCTGGGTTCAAGTAATTCTCCTGCCTCAGCCTCCGAGTAGCTGGAACTACAGACATGTGCCACCACCCCAGCTAATTTTTGTATTTTTAGTAGAGACAGGGTTTCACAATGTTGGCCAGGGTTTCACCTGCTGACCTCAAGTGTTCCGCCCATCTTGGCCTCCCAAACTGTTGGGATTACAGGCATGAGCCACCTCGCCCTGACTTATAAACTTAATTCTTGAATTATATTTCAAAGTTTAAACTCCTTAAAGAAATATTCTGTGAGTGATATATGGATCAATGTTTCAAAACCAAAGCATTCTGACTCAGTAATTTTTGAGGAATTATTGAATTCTATAAATGAATGAAATGGGAAATCTTATGTTCAGATAGATTTAATTAATGTTTTCCTAGAGTGACATATTTGCTACTAAAATTTAAAAATAACTTTTTCATATAATAATAAATGTCTTTTAAAAAGTGAAAGCTACTTATGAAAAAGCATAACAATGTTTTTTGGAACTTTTTACAACTTGATGACCTATTTTAATGGGACTTGAGACCTTGCTGAGCCTGACACACTAATTCTTTGATTTATTTAAATAACCTTTAGATACCTCATTGTTCTTCATAAAATATGTTTTGCCTTTGTTACATGTAATGAAATAATTCACATTGTTTAAGTTCAGGAAAAGAAAAAAACTACAATGTAAGTGTTGCTGGGCAGCAAAGAGCAAAGCACATAATATACAAACTCAGTGTTTTCATAGTTTTCTGGTTTTTTAATTGTCCTAATTTTAGACAAGGAAAAATAATTTTGTCATGTGCCTTACATTTTTGTTTTGATGGTTGGTTTGGTTTGGGGTTCGGTTTTTTTGAGACAGGGTCTCATTTTGTCATCCAAGCTGGAGCGCAGTGGCTTGATCACAGCTCACTGCAGTCTCGACCTCCCAGACTCAAGTGATCCTCCCACCTCAGCCTCCTGAGTAGCTGAACAGGGACATGCCACCACTCCTAGCTAATTTAAAAAAATAAATTGTAGAGATAGGGTCTCACTATACGTTTCCCAGACTGGGGATGTGCCTTACATTTAATGTTGCCTTTAAGACCTTAAGAGCAAAGTTCCCTGTTTTACTTAAATCTAGGTACACTATGACAATTGAAACCCATTTGAAAACTCCTGGTGATCTATTTAGATGAATGACGTTCATTTTACTGAGAAATAAAGTCACAGAGCTTTCCTTATTCTGCCAAATGCGGACAGATTTCCAGTCCAGTTCTGCTACTTTCTAGTGCTGTGACCTTGGACAAGAGCCTAGTTGCTCCAAGCCTCAGTTTTTCACCTGTAAATAGGGATAATAACGGAAGCACCATCACGGAATTTATGTTAGGATTAAATGGATGGATATATTTAAAATATTAATATATCTACTATAGTATAATTTACATATATAATGTGTATGATTTGTGTGTGCACACATGCACAAACACAGCTTGGAAATAGTGCCAACATTTAACATGTGCTCTATAAATATTAGTTATAAAATTGATGGTGGTAAAATTGATGGTAGTGGTGGTGATGGTGGTCCTCAGCCTCCCAGGATATCAAAAAGGAACTAAAAGAAGGTTTTGTCATTTCTAAGAATCTGTCATGATGGGTAAAGGGACAATATGCAGTGGTAGACAATATTTAGTGGAAGTGAGTTTTAATTTTATTGCCAAAGTATATGTATGTTCTTTTAAAAAGTTGTTCCAAAAGCTGATGGTGCAACACATTCCAGTTTAACCATTCTATTTCATAAAACCTTTCTGAGCTCTTTGAAAAAAAAAAAAAACTAAAAAGAATAAATGGCCAGAAGTCATACATTGCAGGAGGTCAAAGAAAATAAATATGTTCAGTACTGGGCCTAAAGGTTGAAAAAGATTAATTTAAATGGTTCCACTTAGAGAATATGACAAAGCTCCAACACTTCATGTCAGGCACAGTATTTCATGCTTAAAAGTTGCATTCAGATACATTCTTTCTTCACTCTCATCTATCCCGTATAAATGGGTGCCAGTTATCTGCACACAACGGCAGCTTGACAGAAAGATATGACTATATGACATGCCATCCAAGTTAATGATGCCATGGATTATAATGCAATAAAATAATAATCCATCTCTGCTCCTACTGCAGTGCTTTTTAATTCAGCCATGACATCCTATATGGAGATGTTTATCCTGCACTTCTCCCTGGCTGTGGAAATGATTCTCCTGCAGTCGGCAGGGGACTATCTGATGATTCACCAATAGGGTAGTATCAGCACTGGCGATTAAAAGGATTACTTATTTGCTTACTCAGGAAGGATTAATGGCAGAGAGCAAAAGCTTTGTTTAAAAATCATGTGCCCTGACTTCCTGGAGCTTAAAGAAGAGAGTCTAAAAGGTATTATACCATGAAGCTTTTTATTCAAAAAATAAAATCTTGATCCAGAAAATGGTCCCTTACTGATGAATTCTGAGCTAGCATTAAATAAATAATCATTTTCTAGTAATATGCTCCCATTGTGTTTCTGCATTCCTTTAATCCAGGGTCTGCTGGAACTGTTTTCTTCTAGCTGATTATTTAGGGAGATGATTTTTGTGTCTGTAATTGAAGTCTAAAATACGGAAGTTAATCATATACTGAAACAAATCAACAAGATTAAAAGAGCGTTTAATTCTTGTGATGACTGGGGACTTTTCATTTTAAAGTATCTTTTGGATTTCCTTTTACAAATAATACAAATCTTCACATTAATTTTTTGTTTTCTTTATTTAAACCAATAAGCATAACAGAAATTGCAATGTTTTGTGTGATCCAAACATTACTTGATGACGGTTAAGTCTTACACTGTATGTGAGAGCTCAAATTTGAAAACTTCTCAGGATTTGGCTGTTACAACCACTGTTGGTATTAAAAATATCAACAACAATAATATATAAGAACATCAACAAAGTACTGCCAGCATTAAACCTCAAAATACGTCAGACCTGATCTAAAAATCTACTCCTTTGTGAAATTTTCAGTGTTGAAAATACATTTGGGGGTGAGGGTAGGGGGGTGGGGACAGGGAGTCTTACTCTGTGACCCAGGCTGGAATGCAGTGGTGCAATCTCAGCTCACTATAACCTCCGCCTCCCAGGTTCAAGTGATTTTCTTGCCTTAGCCTCCCAAGTAGCTGGGATTACAGATGCCCACCGCCACCCTGGCAAATGTTTTTGTTGTTGTATTTTCAGTAGAGACAGGGTTTCACTGTGTTGACCAGGCTGGTCTCAAACTCCTGACCTCAAGTGACCCTCCCCTCACCCCCTGTCTCGGCCTCCCAAAGTGCTGGGATTACAGGTGTGAGCCACTACGCCCAGCTGGAAAATACATTTTTATAATATTTCTCTACTTCACTTTCTGGTTAGCTTGTAATGAGATTTAATTACCAGAAATTTGTTTTCACTGAGATCTTTTTCTTCATTTCTTCCTAGGAAAAATTAGGAATTAAGATTTGTCAAATTTTCTCTATTGAGGTACAAAATCAATGCTACTGACAGCATCTTAGTGGATTAAGAGGAGGAATTTAAAATAAAATTTTCCTTTGAGTCTGGTGGGCCATATCTGTGCTGCCACTGGAGTCCTCAGGGCAGGGAGTGGTCTGTCCTGGAAATGGCAGGTTCAGGAGGGGGAAATTACACGGACCCAATGGCATGGATGAGAAAGTACATGTGCGGAATGTGCAGGTTTGTTACATAGGTATACACATGCCATGGTGGTTTGCTGCATCCATCACCCCGTCACTACTTTAGGTATTTCTCCTAATGCTATCCCTCCCCTATCCCCTCCACCCCCTGATAGGCCCTGGTGTGTAATGTTCCCCTCCCTGTGTCCATGTGTTCTCACTGTTCAACTCCCATTTATGAGAGAGAACATGTGGTGTTTGGTTTTCTGTTGTTGTGTTAGTTTGCTGAGAATGATGGTTTCCAGCTTCATCCATTTCCCTGCAAAAGACATGAACTCATCCTTTCTTATGGGTGCATAGTATTCCATATTGTATATGTGCCACATTTTCTTTATATCCAGTTTATCTTTGATGGAAGTTTGGGTTGGTTCCAAGTCTTTGCTATTGTGAACAGGAGAAAGCAGTCACTTCTATCCTACTACTTTGGTTTCTTTTGCCTTGATCATCTCTGAATCCTTTCAAAGCCACCACCTACCCCTGCAAATGGCAGTAGAGGAGAAAAATTATTTAAAAGTTACTTCCATTTGAAACAGAATTACCTTTCTTAAATTAAAGGGATTTCTTTTCAGCTGAAAGATGTTTAATTTCTTTTCTTGCCCATAGGAAGCACAGATGGATGGTATCTTTGTACATAATAATCAACTGTGACTAGTTAAATGACACACACATGTAATCACTTTACTATTCTAAAAATATGCTCTCTCTGCTTTCATGATCATTTTCTAAAACACATGTGAAAGGTTGTTCTGACCCACTTATGGCTTTACTGGGTTATCTGCCCAAATAATACCATCTTATCATCTGTTTTGTTTCCTGTGCAAGCTGAAAATTTTCTTATTAACCTCCATGACATCTCAATATATGTTTTGTTTACTGCCAGACCCTACAAAGCTTATTGATATATTTTACATGAAACTGCCTGGTAAATTTGCAAATGCAACAATTACTGCAGTGAATTGAATTTTAGAGGTAATGTCCTGAATTTTTTCTTCAAGACAATACAAATGGTGCTGTCTAATGCCGGTGATAACTAGCCACAAGCCAAGTCCTTTCCCATAAATACAAAGTTTGTAATGAGATGGTGGCTTTCCTTTTATAGACTGAAGGAAATTGGTAATGAAAACTTAGATTTTTTTTCCCTGAACTTTATTAAATCAAATGAATCACAGTCTGGTGTTTAAAGTCAACAGCACTAGCTAAAACAAACTGCATTGTATCTGTAATTACAAACCTCTTCTAAAATTAGGGTGATAAACATAGTGAAAACTTCCTTTTTAACTTGTTAATTTCATTTAAATGATAAACCATCAAATGACAAACCATTCATTTTCAATGAATTCTCCAAGTAGATTATAAAGTTATGGCCACAGATTATTTGAGAATTAAGAATCCCTTGCTGCATCCATATACTCTAATTGTAATTTATTTCTCAAAAAAGAGGTATGAACATATTGACTGTCATTCCTTACACCCAAATATCCAAAAAT
Source organism: Cheracebus regulus (assembly GCA_963574635.1). NCBI lineage: Eukaryota > Metazoa > Chordata > Mammalia > Primates > Pitheciidae > Cheracebus > Cheracebus regulus. Next base: position 77,828 of record CAUYQU010003495.1, on the reverse strand, counting down.
CTTTAAGCTCCCCACATACCTCTTATTCTCCAGTTCTGGAATCATGCTGGCTTCCAGTTAGACAATGAAAAGTACTTGTTGAGCTCCCCCTTGCCAGAGTACCTTCCTTCCTACCTTCCTTACCTCCTTCACTTCTTCTGGGACTGGAATCCTTCCTAGAACTCCTCCTCATTGTCACAAGCTTCATTTCCCAGCTCTTGATGTCCCACACACTGTGCTTTACCCACCACTGCCCCTAACTAGATCCCCTTGGCTTAGATCACCTTTGGTAGGGACCACATCTTACTGGGTTTTTGACATTCACCTGAATTCCTTCCTTAACCCTACTAGTTCTGTCGAATCTCTAAAAGTCCTGGCCACACCAGCCAAATCACCAGTCAGCCCTGGTTCTGACATTCTCCAGGCACGAATCTTCTGGGCCAGCACCCAAGCCAGACTTCCCTTTGATAGTGAGAAATAGATGGGAAAGATGATCTTTAGAAGTGTGCACATATGTCTTACAGCTATATCCACACTCTCACATAAAGTTAAATATATAAATAGTGTGGTGACATTTGAGGGAATGTTTAATGAGTGCAAGGGACAAAAAGTACAAATGCTAAGGTTTAAAAGAAATCTGTCTCCGGATACTGAAGCAGATGATGAAGAAAATAACAAAGCATTGGTTATTAATGGTGTTACTACAGGAGGGTCTCAAGAGATTAATTTTATGCCTGCCAGGTAATGACTTTTGATAAATTCCTAATTTCTGAGTTGAGAATCAAATATAACAATTTCTTCTTGAATTAGCCACATAATTGTAGTCCACACTGCATGGAATTAATTCTCCTCATTCTTGCAATGATGGTGATGTGAGTATCTTAGCAGCTTTCAACTCTGGTCTCTATAATTTCAGCAGGAAGGCATGCTCACTTTTTCACATTTTCTGTTTACTTTGGAGTATACATTTTAGGAAACTAAGACTTTTGAGTTCCGCAAAATGTCTTCTAAGCCTATTCATCTCTAGCCCCCTTGTTTTTAATGTACTCTCCAAGTCCCTGACTATTGTTTTCGCAGATTTAAATAGCCTTATGACATTTATATCAACTAAAAATGTGAAATACCTGGTTTTGATGTACAATTATTGCCTATGCTTCTGTTTATTTAATTGTAAACATTCCATAATAATCTATTATCCTTGGAAAACACTATTTTTTCCTTTGGAAGCTTGTATTATAGTTATGTTATTTCCATATGGATGAACATAGTGATCTGCAGTCTAATTTATTCATCTGGAAAGTCAAAACTTCATTTTGTGAGGCAAATATAAGCTCATATACTCCCTTGTGGTAAGTTTAGATGAATATTCTCATTGCTTCAGAACATATTGTGCATACCTAGTTAAGAGACCTTGAAGCAAAATTGTCATTTCTGAATTTCATCAGGCAAAGTATGTAAAGTATGTATTTGCCTTGGCTTTATACTTACTTAAAGAACAGGGGCTGATATGGAAAATTTTCTCAGGTGCAGAGAATAGCAGACTATTAACATATGGTTGACATGGTTTCATTTGCTGGTCTTAACTTATAGGAGTTGGGCTCATTTTGATGCTATCCATATTGCTGCCAGGTTTTCTAATTTATTTTGAAATCGTTCACTCTTTCTTAAGCTTTTCCAAAGCAAGAGGTCGGGGGGAGAGAGTCTTGCCTTGAGCATCAGCTGGACTGGAATATTCTAGTATGTTTGACTTGATAGTTTGACTACAAGGCATGACCAACCACACTCTGTAATCACATTGATTTCTTGGAATTTTGAGTCCAACATTTAAAAGATTTGCAAGGATATTTGCCTTTCGCCTTGGTTAAATACTTTGCATACAGAATTAAGTAATTTCATTAAAGTGCATTGGAGGAGAAAAATAATTTACGACAGGAAGTCTGTAAGTATAAAGAGTTTAGCCAGAAGTTGTGATGTAATGTTAAACAAATAACCTTCAAAATTTATACTGAAAAATGTATTTACATGTCCATAGAAAGGACCTACAATTTGTGGGGTGGTTCCAATCATAAAGAGTTTTGTTACAGAAAGCTCTCAATGAAACAGCTAATTTTTTCTTGCCAATTGCCCATGGAAATAGAATTAAGCCTTGTTAACTTGAAATAGAATGGCTGTCCTCCATGGTGGAGCAGGACAGTGCCTTGAAATAGCACAGATGCAAAGTCCTCAAAGTGTATTTCTCTCACCTGGGGTAGTCAAGGAGAGTTTTAAAAATTTATAAATCTTATCTTTTGATAATTTCTGAAATTGCATTCAGTTGAGCTGAAGCCTTTATTGCATTGAATTTCCATGTAAGTCAAAGACCAGCGGACATGAATAAGAATTAAAGAGATCCACAAATAGGGCCCTAAAATAATTCCACTTACATTTCACATGGATACAACAATTGGACTCAGTCCTGAATTGTCATCGACAGGTTTCTCAACCTTGTCAGTAATGATGGCATCCTGGTGGTGGCAGCAAACAGAGAGCTTTTTTTCTGCAGTGACTGTTGTGACCAATTTGTATTAAGATGAAATGTTATCATGAGACAAACATATGAAAGCTTGTTCTTGCTTCTGTGTGATGCAAAAAAGAAATTGTTTTTGTCTACTTGGTCAAGCACAGAGTACTGAAAAAAAGATTTGGAAAAGATGTGTTGGCACTGGGTTGCAAAGTATCATCACATCCTTTTCCAACACAACATTTTTACAGTAAAGGCAGAATGAGTTACATGCCCTATCAGTAGCGCCATAGTGCCAAGGCTCATTTGGCCATTTAAAAGTATCTTTTGAGCTTCTTTGTCAGCTGTCAAAGGGGAACATATTTGGCTTACATCAAGGGTTGCATAAGTGTTGGATGAATGGGTAATAAGGCTTTTCTTTTAATATGAGACAGTAATTTGAAAAAGTCTGCTTGGATGTCAACTCACACAGCTGAGCTTGCTATTTGATTAAGGAATTGGAGTTGCATGGGTGGGTTTATTAGAAATGGCAGACACTGAACTGACAGATGTCTGCCCTGAAGGTTTACAATTCTAAATCTTTTGTTTTCAAAATATTTAAGGTGAAATGTTTCTATTGAAACAGAATCCTATGGATATTTAAGTATATATATTGTATGTATAATTAAGGCTACCTAAATTATTTCAAAAGCTAGTGATAGCTACGGAGAGTTTATACCATTAATAAATATAAACAGAAGTTACTGAAGAGTTTGGCATATTACTTTCTTGAATAAAACATAAAATACATGAACTTGAATATTATATTGAGAGGATATTGAAAGTTGGCTACAAAATTAATAACAAAGCATTTGAATTTTTTTCCCATGAGGATTATAGATGTTTTTAGGTATGGCTATAAAAACACAAAGATTTTTCTTTATAATATAGAAACACATCTGTGATTATACCTACAGGAGTTGATCCTTTTTTGGGGGGTAAAAGTCAACATACAGTTTCAAAATAAGATTTTCTCAATGTAGTCACTTTCAGTAGTTGATATAGCATAGTATAGCATAATGGTTAAGGATATGAGTGAAGTTTTTAGAATAGCTCTAGACAATATTAAGTACTACGTGAATATTAGCTCTTAGCTAATGGAGGCGTAATGACATAATGACGCTTGCCACTGAGTGGCAAAAGTAATTTCTTTTATAAATTTTGATTTGAGGCCAATGAAAAACCACCACTAGCCAGGCACACTGGCTCATGCCCATAATCCCAGCACTTTGGGAGGCTGAGGCCAGGGGAATTGCTTAAGCCCAACAATTTCAAAGTTACTGAGAGCAATAATGATGCCACTGCACTGAACTCCAGCCTGGGTGACAGAGTAAGACCCTGTTTCTAAAAAACAAAACAAAACCCAAAACACTACCATACACACATACATACAGGTAAGTGTCATGACTTTATAACAGACTTCCTGTTCATGCATCTGCCACTCCCCTGCCCAGAGATTTTTTTTTTATTTTTGAGAGTTATTTTTTAGGAGGACGATATGTAAAGTAAGCATTTCATTTGAAAATACTTTTAGATTTATTGAAAAGTTGCAAAAAGAGTGCAATTCTATATGATCCACATGGGTTTCCCCTATTATTAACATCTTACATGTTTTGACACATTTATTATAATGAACAAATTCTGATACATTATTATTAGCATCACAGTCCATACGTTATCGATTTTGTTGTTTTTTTTCTGTTCCAGGTTCTCACTCAGGATACCACATTTCATTTAATCATCAGGTCTACTTAGGCTCCTCTTAGCTATGGCAGTTTTTCAGGATCTCCTTGTTTTTGATGACCGTGATGGTTTTGAGGAGTACTGGTTAGATGTTTTGTTAAAAAAAAAAAAAAAATCCTCCAATTGGATTTGTGTGGTGGTTTTCCCATTAAAGAAATACAAATTAGAGCTACAACTGGGTACCACTACACACTTATTAGAAGGGCTAAAATCCAAAACCCTGACAATACCAATCACTGCCAAGAATACAGAACAATAGGAACTCTCATTCATTGCTGGTGGGAGTGCAAAATGATGCAGCCACTTTGAAATACAGTATGACAGTTTCCTACAAAGGAAACAGAGTAGCTATATGATCCAGCAATTGTGCTCCTACATATCTACCTGATTGATCTGAAAACTTAAATCCAAGGAAAATGGCATGTAATATTTTAGCAACTTTGTTCATAATCAGCAAGATGTCCTTCAATAGAAGAATGCATAAGCAAACTATGGTATATCTATACAATAGAATACTATACAGTGATAAAAATAAATGGGCTATCCAGCCATCCATAGAGATGAATCTCAAATGTGGGTTTGGATCGTAATCCCAAAAGATGATCCCAAATTCTATATGCCAAATGTTGAAATCCCAAAAGATCAAAATTCCTAATGATCAAAATGTCTCAAGTCTAAGTCCTTAATATCTAAAACCCTGAAAATCACAATCACAGGATAATTGTATGGTGTTAGGTGGAACTATTACCTTATTATTGTGTTTATTTGGAAATTAAGTGTGGTTTAAGGATATATGTATGGGTGCCAAGTTGACAAAGGGTGACTTGTGGATTTAATTTTAGGTGTCACTTTGACTGGATTGACAAATACTTAGTAAGACATCATTTCAGGTGTGTCTATGAGGGTGTTTCCAGAGATTTTCGTGTGAGTATGGGCAGACTAGCTGGGGAATATCTGCCCTCAGTGTTGGAGGGCAGCATTCAATCAAGAGCCCAGAGACAACAAATACAAAAGATGAATTGGTCTTCTCTGTCTCTCTCCTCTCTCCTGTCTCCCTCCTCTCTCCTGTCTCCTCTCTCCTCTCTCTCCCCTCTCTCTGAAAGCTGGGGCAAACTTTTCATCTGCTGCCTTGGAATGTCAGATTGGACATCAGAAATTTGACTCTATGGGCTGGGCACGGTAGTGCATGCCTGTAATCCCATCACTTTGGGAGGCCGAGGTGGGAGGATCACAAGTTCAGAAGATCAAGACCATCCTGGCCAACATGGTGAAACCCTGTCTCTACTAAAAATACAAAAATGAGCTGGGCATGGTGGCACATGCCTGTAGTCACAGCTACTCGGGAGGCTGAAGTAGGAGAATCGCTCGAACCCAGGAGGTGGAGATTGCAGTGAGCTGAGATCATGCCACTGTACTCCATCATAGCAATAGTGGGAGACTTTGTCTCAAAAAAAAAAAAAAAAGAAATTTGACTCTATAAAAATGCATTATCCCGTTGACTTTAAGTATTGTGTGTGTATGTAAAAACATGCAAACTTCCTCAACAAATCAAGAGATGTCCTTTCTGTACATCTGCATTTGTGAAAGATAGGCTGGGTATGGCATCTCACGCCTGTAATCCCAGCACTTTGGGTGGCCGAGGTGGGTGGATCACTTGAGGTCAGGAGTTCAAGACCAGCCTGGCCAACATGGTGAAACCCCACCTCTACCAAAAGTACAAAAATTAGCCAGGTGTGGTGGTGCGTACCTGTAATCCCAGCTACTCACGAGACTGAGCCAGTAGAATTGCTTGAACCCGGGAGGTAGAGATTGCAGTAAGCCGAGATTGCGCTGCTGCACTCCAACCTAGGCAACAGAGCAAGACTCCATCTCAAAAAAATAAATAAATAAGTGAAAGGTAAAGTTTCTAAAGATCTTGGCCTCTTTAGATGGCTGTCCATGCAGTGGTGACCCATCTTGGTTTTTGATAGATCTCATCAAAGATTTAGATTGTTTGTCACGGTATTTCAGATGACTGCAGTTATAAAGCTGGGTACACGTAGTTACTGACCATAGTGATGTACATTTATACCTTTCATTTTTTAGTCTATTTCTTTATGAATACAGCTCGTCTACTAACTGTTAGACCTATGTGACTGTCATTAGTATACCTGAGTATTTATGCATACAAAAATATGTTATTACTGCCTATTTTATTGTGTAAAGTGGCCTGTGAAATGTTTCATCATATTTTGTATTTCTCAAATAAATCCCCTTTTAAAAATGTAAATAAATATCCTTAAATTTTTTCCCAAGAATTATATTTTTGGAATTTTGATCTTTCCAGATTTCAATATTTGGGATTGGGATTATGTCTTTCCAGATTATGATCAGTTGCCCTCAAATGCGTATTACTAAGTGAGAGAAGCCAGTTTAAGAAAGCTGCATGTTTTACAGTGCCAATTATATGAACTTCTGGGAGAAGGCAAAACTATAGACAGCAAACAGAGTGGTAGTTGTCAAGGATTTAAGGAGGAGATAGAATTGCATGGATGAAGCATAGGAAATTATTAGAACAGTAAAACTATTCTGTATAATACTGTAGATGACATGTATTTGTCAAAACCTATAGAACTTTATAGCACAAGGAATACCTCTTACTATAGCAAATTAAAAATTATTAAGGAGATTGGGGGAATCTCAGGATGGAATGCAGAATGACAAAGGAATTTATTACAAATTTATGAAACAACATGACTGAAGGAAGTTGGGAGAAAAGTTGTAAACATAAGTAACTTTGGAAATGAGTAGAGACTGTATCACTAAATGCAAAAGTAACTGAACATAGGCATAATATTCTGGTTGATAAAAGGTTGCCAATTCTGAAACAACTGTAATTATATACTAAAATTGAGCAATCAAGCAAATGAATAGTGAATGGTAGAAGTCAGATGTTTTCTTCCTAGTGCAAGAGGTTACAAGTAAGTAAAGGGAGGAAGCTTGAATGATCTGTTTGGTAACAGATTAGAAATGCAGACATCATTTGTGAACTAATGTTTAGCTCATATAGGTGCATAAGGATGTATATATAGAAATATTTTACATATGTGTACATATACAGATTCATATACTATTTCCTTGCTTTGTCAGCTAAGAGAATCTAGAAGTAACAGCACCTCACTAGTAACAAGCACACCTAGTGCCCAGATCTTAGTTTCTAATTTCATCCTCTAATAAAAGGAACCAAGGATCCTTGAAGAAACGGATGATTCTGTGACTGGGGCAGAAAATAGGATGAGCCTGTAGCATTTTGTAGGACTAGAAAGTAAGGAAGTAAGCAAGAAACATAATCAACAACAACAAAAACCAACGATGATGAGGTATGTCAAAGGAACACAGGGATCAACTGTAAGTGTTCCCGATGACCAACACTGGAACAATTTGCATAAGATAGTAGTAATGGATTATAACCCAGATTATAAAATAAACATCTATGAGTCCATACTGACATAAATAAATGATTAAGTAAATAAACAGGAGACTAATAGACACATCTCCCATGCAAAAAACTTCGTATAATTTATGCAGATAATTTATCCTCAAAGTAGAGCATATGTCCCCATTTTTAAAGTGTGGACTGCACGTAGTGACTTTCTTCCAAAAATTCAGTATGGGAAAGTGTAAGAGTAACTTTGCAGAGAGAAACCTGACAAGCACTACCTGAGCCAGATGGTCAAGGTCAACATCAACATTGAGTCATGTTGCCAGCAGGTATGGTTGACCGGATGTGGTGAAAATCCTGTCACTGTTACTTCTCTGGAGCCTTATCCTCCCAAATCCATAATCCCAGTCTAACCATGAGAAAAACATCAGATAAATCCCAATTGAGCGACATTCTACAAAATGCCTAACTAGTACTTCTCAAAACTGTCAAGGTCATAAACAAGGAAAGTTTAAGAAAGTGTCCCAGCCAAGAGGAGCCTCGTGGGACATGAGGATTAAGTATTATGTAGTATTGGATGGAATCCTGAAACAGCAAAAGGACATTAAATAAAAATCAAGGAAGTATAGATTTCAGTTAATTAAAACAAGTGTATATACACATATATTTAAATACACATATAGCCAGTATGCACGCCAGTGTTCATAGATCTATCTCTTTTTTTAAACAACTGGGTATTATTTTATTGTGTGGATGGAAATAGTGGAACGTATAAGGAAACATCAATTTATTAGTACCTATTTGGGTTGTTTCCATTTTATTACCCTTTTTGACAATGGTGAATACATAAATTTTTACAAAAAGAAACAGTTGATTGTATTTCTGTGGATCTACATTTGGCCTCTAAGTTCTGTTCCATTGTTTATTTTTTCACCAGGCCACACTGTCCTGGTTACTGTAGCTTTACAGTAAATCTTGAAATTGGATCGTGTGAGTTTTTCAACTTCTTCAGGATTGTGTTGGCCATTCTAATCCTTTTGCCTTTTCATATAAATTTTAGTCAGTTTGCTGATAAATACAAGACAGCTTACTGGTCATGATTCTTTTCTTCAATTATACCAGACTCTAAAATTGTTTAGTGCTCCAGTAATTCAAATTCACTCTTAAAAACTTGTCTCCAATGTGAGGATATTCATCCTCAAAATATCTGAGCAATTGTAACTCTAGTGGAAAAAAATGCATCTGTCTTCCCAAGACGTTTTCTTTAATAAATAGCACTTATTTGAATGAACAAATTTGAATATTTAAGATATTCAAATTCTATTATGTTTATTTGATAAATATCACACTATACAATGGTTGTAACACCTACCCTCAGGATTGTTGGGAGAGTTAAATTGGTGAGGCAGTAAGATTTAAATATGTTTAGAGCTTCAAAGTTATTCAATAAATATTACTTTTCTTATAGTTAACTCATTTTCTCCCTACAAAAAGCCTTATGCGGGATATAACCTCACATAATTGTCTACTACAAGACTTATTTCTTTAATTGTTGTTTAACATCATACTCATTTAAAGCACAATATCACATTATATAAAAAGACTTCCATATAAATGCATTTAATTTCACCCTAGGATACATAAAACATTTGTAATGTTAAAGTTAATGGATTTAGAAGTATTATGTTTTTGTAAAAAACATAACTTTGAGACTGTGTAAATATGTACTTTAAAAGATGGTAAAGTTATGAATATTAAGAACTTTTACTGATTTCTCCATTGACTGTTTGATTATTTGAGTTCATATTATGTGATCAGGTAGCATAAGGCATAGGAAGCATAAAAACGGAATATCCTTGAGGCACAGAATAATATGTAAAGAACAGATGTACAAGATTTCTGCCTATGTTTCTAGATATTGCAGCCTGTGAAGACTTACCCTTTTAACAGATCATCATAGGGTTCACTTGTTATTTGGCTTTCCTGTGATACTAATACTAAAAGCACTGAGGACGATGAAGAGGGAAGATAAATAGTTAGAGATCCTTTCTAGTAAGCAAAGACCTTACACAGACAGGGACCACTAGATAATGGATATAATCTATTTAATTAAAGAGTATGTACTACACACCAGAAACCTGTTAACAGGACTCATTAAAAAAAAATGAATGAATACATACTATGTATCACATCCTTTTATTTTTAAAGAGAGATCTAAAAAGATTTTTGTCTGATAATTTGAAATAACATTGTTACTGGTTTAATGTTTAGTTCTAAAAGCCTAATGAATTATTACTGTTTAAAAATAGCACTAATAATAATAGTTTTCATGATGAATCAAATCCATAAGTTATGTTTGGAACCTATTAATGGGATATTACATTACTTAAGTAAAATATGTACATTTCTGTAACAAATATATTCATTTTCATAAGATAAAACTATTTTAACCAAATTCTTACCTTATTGAAATAAAAATTTATTTTGTTGATAAAGGCATGTAAAAATACTCATAATTACAACCGATTTCTATTATTCTATTTGAATATTAAATTTTATTGGAACACATGTATTTTATTATATCAATTAAAATTGAGGAAACATTCCCGTTTTAATGTAATTTGTAGGAAGAAGCTTGTTCTCCACGTACGGTGTTCTTTTAGACAACATCTAAAACACCTGCAATTGAAGCTTGACGTAGTACAGGGGTTAATATTGTTCACACATCACATCATTATTAAAAATTCTGACAAACCAGATACTGCAGGGCAAATAAATGTTTTTATTTTATGGAACCCTAACTTTAAGTGACTTTACCCACTCACTTAACAGCTATTTTTTTTAATTGTTTTTACCACTTGTGCCTGTCAGTCTGCTTGTTCCTGGCTACACAAAAGCAAATACTTCAAGGAGTTCCTGGTCAGTGGTAGAGATGAAAATAAACACAGAGGTTGAAAACCCTGGATTAGAATCACAGAGGTAAACACAGGAAGCAACGTGGGAACCACCAAAAAGGATACCCTGGTTGTCCCGGTGTGGAAAAGGGGAAAGAAAGGGATGGCTTTTCAAAAGCCTTCTTTTCTCACCAGGCTGCTCTTTGGGAGGACTAGACATGGGCCCAGCGTGGAGGTTGTTGCCAGGCATTCTGAATGAAACAACTGTGTTCAGACATTGGGCAACAGGTAGCACAGGGCTATAGTCTTTGAGAGAAGGACAACTCCATGTTCACCTTGGCTTCTACCTGGACTTCCCAAACTGCATCACAGGAAAATGGGGCCCAAAGAGAGAGGAGCCTGTGGTATTGGCATTAAAGTAAACAAATCAACAGAACAGAATAGAGAGTACACAGTTAGACCCACATACATATGGTCAATTAATTTTTGGCAAGGTAACAAATCTGATGAAGAAAGGAAAATTTTTTTAATCAATGGTGTTGGCATCACTAAATATCCATAGGGAAAAAAAGAACCTTGACCCCTATTTCACACTGTATGACAAAATTAATTTGAAACGAATCATAGACCTAAACATGAAAGCTATAACTATAAAGCTTCTAGAATAAACCAAAAGAGACTATGTTCATGACCTTGGGACATGCAGAGATTTCCTAGGGCATAGGATTTCTAACATTACAGGAAAAAAATGGATAAACTGGATTTTATCAAAATTAAATGTCCTGTTCATTAGCAGATACAATTAAGAAATGAACAAGTAAGTCACACATTGGGAGAAAAAGTTTACAATACACATATTTTTCAAGGGACATGTATCTAGAATATATAAATAACTGCTATAATTTACTTGTACCAAGACAAAATACCTGACTTTTTTCAAAAATGGGCAAAATATTTACACAAAAACTTAGGAAAATATACAAATGGCCAGTAATTGCACAGAAACGTGCTCAATATTGTTGGTCATTAAAGAAAGGCAAGAAAAAGCCAAATGAATACCACTGTGAAAACACTAGAATGGCTAAAATTGAAAAGACTAATAGCACCAAATTTTTGCAAGGATGTAGAACAACTGGAGCTCTCATAAATTGCCCATAGGAGTGTAAAATGGTACAGCCATATTGGAAACTAGTATAGCAATTTCTTATAAAGTTAAACATTCCTTTACCCTGTGACTCATCAGTTCCACCCCTAGTATTAAAAGAAGAGAGGAGAACATATGTTCACAGAAGATTTGTGCGAGAATCTTTGTAGCACCATTATTCATAAGTTAAAAACTAAAAACAAGCCAAAAGCCCATCAGAGAATGTATAAACAAATTGCAGTATAAGTACTTTTTAACAATAAAATAAATTAACTATTTAACAATAAAATAAATTAACTACCAGCACATGCAACACAACACTCAAACACATGCTTAGTGAAAGAAACCAGGTATAAAAGAGTATAGACCATAAGACTCCATTGATATAAAGTTCTACAGTGAGCAAAAGGACATAGTTTTTATAGACTTCACATAGATGGTTGCCTTTTGTGGGCAGGGGATGTCATTTGACCAGGAAAGGGCATGAAGGAATTTTCTGGGGGTGTCTATATGTTGACTGGTTGTGGTATCACACAAATGTAGCATTTGCTAAAATTCATCAAACTGTGCACTTCTGATCTGTACATTTCACTGTATATAAATCATATTTCAATTCAAAAATCAGTAAATGTTGACAAGTGGACATATGCTTAATACTTCTTTTCTCTATAAGATCTAAGACTTTTGGCCTTCGTGTGTGTATTTGTGTGTGTTTACACAGATGATGTTGAGTAAGCTACTATATAAATTATGTAGATTGTATATGTTTCTTCATTGAGTCTCACACAAATATTTAATATTTTTTCTACCAAATTCAGTCATTTAAAATATCCTGATCATTCCACTTGCAAAACATGTCTACAATTCATTCCCTTGTCTCTGCCCTTTGTTCAGCCAACATCATCTCTCACCTGGACATCAAATTAGTCTCCTACCCAGTGTTCCTGCCCCTAGTCAGTTCTTTCATCTCTCTTCCTTCATGCTGAAGACTTATCATTCTAAAATCCTAATATAATAATACTCACTTGATTAGAAACCTTCATTCGTTCCCACTGTCCGCATGCCCATGTCTTGTAGCATATAATTGCACTTAAAATGAAGATAATCTTAAAATGTGGTAGACAGCATGTTTTATGTTTATAATCCCATGTAATCTTTGTAACAACCCTGTGCAGTGAGTGTAATCACCTCCAGCACATGGACAAGACATTTGACCCATCTGTTAAGCAGCTTTCCCAAAGACACATGACCAGCAAGTAGCAAAATCAGGATTTGAAGCTGTGCTGTCTGACTCCAGAGCCCAGATATACACATGCTACACATACTGCCTCTCTGTAGGGTCTGCCTCCAAGCTTTGTTACCCAAACTTGTCTCCTCCAGCCCTGGGCATCTGCTGTCAATCCACAGCCATCTCCTCTGTGTTCTTTGATTCCCATGGCTTCCTCTGAAGCTCCTGCTCCTTCTGGCTTTGCAGACTCTCCATTGTTCAAGTTCCCACTTAGGTGCCACTTCCTTGGGAAAGCTTTTTCCAGACTCCTCTGGGTGGAGTATCACCAGTAGGTCTGCTCAGCCACAACATGTTGGCCATGGGCCCATTCTCATCTTTGTTATCTTTTTTTTATTTTGAAGATATCTTTATGTGTTTTTCTTTCCTCACTGGAGCACCTCCAAAATGAAGTCTTCCTCATCTTTGCTGTTCCCAGCCCTTAACATACAGAAACAAAGATTCATAGCAACTGCTTGTTTAATAAATGAATGTTTTACTCCCAGATCATCTAGCATCAAAGTTTCCTTTGCCTAATTTTGACCTGCCATTGTAACTTATTTATCAGACAGTTATAAAACAGGTTAAAGCTTAACTGAAAAATGCAAAAACTCAAAAAGAGGAAAAAGGGGAAGGGTAATATCATTTTCCTTAGGCTGAGTAACATTATGAGGTTGCTCTTTAACAGCACTAGAGAATGTTGAATTTTTTAGAGTTTAAAATGATTGGCTGAGATATTAAGCTGCTTTGCCAGCTGTTGATAAATGGATTACTCCCAGCATATAAATAACTACTGTTATGTCTCTATAAAATTCTGGACCTTGAATGACATATTCGATTAGAGTGAAATGAAAAAGAAATAATTGTTACAAACAATAAGCTGAGATTAAAAAGATGTATTCAGTAACTACCTATGGTGAGTTAAAATCATCTATGAGTGAACATAGAAAATTAAATAAAATACAGTCTTAAAGGAACTAAAACATAGACCTTAGTGAAGTTTAATCACACCTGTGGCAATCTCTTTCTTTTTATCCCTTCAAATGGAGCTTATTGCAAAGGAGAGTCAGTTGTGTGTAGCTTCACAAGTTTTAGCCCAGTTATATGAGTCTAACATCTTTATTGTCTGCTTGTGTGATATGTACTAAGAATTTTCTTGTGCTTCTGGTAACATTAATTACTGACCAGATGCATCAGATGTGAATAGCAGCAGCCTGGAAATGCCCATGTGCAGCATAAGTCTTCCATTTCCATCGTAAATATTGACAGTGGGTGTCTTTTTCAGTGTCACCCATTGCCCCATCTGATCTCAGCTATGTTTACATACAGGATGTTACTCAGTAGCGTTAGATAGAACATACTCAGTTCTATTCATTATGTTATGTCGTAGTAACTGAAATCCGACTTCCTATATTGAAATGATAACAATGAACGGATTCAAAAAGACCTGGTAGAGAGGAAATTGGCCAATAATGATAGATGTGTAGGAAGAAAGAGAGAAAAGAAAAAACAACCTTGAAATCAATGTATTATTTCAAACTAGCAAGCAATTATTGAATACTGAATTGTGTGTCCTGCTCTACGTTAGATCCTGAAGATTCAATCCCGAAGCTACAAATACACAGATGAAAATATAGGGTCTTTTTTTCAGTAAGCTCAGCAAGATAGAGTAACAGCTACAATGCACCAGAAACGAAGGAGCAGTATTGGCTAAGATCTAAAAAACATTTAGATATTTCTTACCAGTTACAGTGCAGATAGAACAAAATTAAAAATATTGAAGGGGCACTCACAATTCACTGACCTGAGATTGAACAGCCTCCTCAATGGGAGGAAGTAAGGACTATAAGGTAACAGATCCACTTAAAGTTCTGAAATTTCCAAAAAGAATGAGCTTGCAATGCTGTTGGGTAACATACCCCTCACTCTAGGTTTCATTCTTATGATCAGCTGCATCAGACAGTCTCAGTGCTCACCTGCGGACCGCAGCAAGCAGGAAACCATTTGTGTGCTGGAGACCTGACAGCAGCCAAGGAGAGAAACCAAGAAGAGCTACAGGAAGTGCATGGCATGGAGCCCTATCCACGAGAAAGAGAGCTGCAGAAATGGGGCTGACACATGGTATCTTCCAGGCCTACTCAGTCTTCTGCTGGGTGAATCCGTGGTATATGTTTGTGCTAATGAGACATTCTTTGGCAAGATGAATAATCTATGCAGCTAGATCAACAGAGACACCAAGGGAAATCCACTTCAAAAATGAGTGTGCACACATGCACGCGCACACACACACACACACATTGTGATGCATTTGCTGCTACTTCCAGTCACCTCCCTCAAACCTTATCTTTGGTGCTATTGGAGTGAAAACACAATAGATGTGTCAGCTGCGTTGGTCACAACATCTTGCTGCTGGAGCCATGTATGTGTTTTGACTCATTACCATGGTTTTTGAAACCAACTCCTGCCCCACTGCTGGGACTGTCCTCCCTGGCATGCTCTGACCTCTAGCACATACGTGGTTCATCATTTCTAAACATTTGCCTGCCGATTCCACTGAACTAGAACCTTCTTGATTGTTGGCTTCTGGCCAAATTTTTCTTTCCCCACATTTCTCGCTCTTAATGTTTTTTGCACCTCTTGCCCAGGCTAATTTTTGAGATCCTTCGCTGCCAAGCACTATAAAATCCTCTCAGAAGCTTTGAGAGTGCTATGGATTGAATTGCATCCCCCAAAATTCATATGGTAAAGCCCTCAAATCCAACAGGATCATATTTGAAGATTGTATTTGGGAGGTCATTAGGCTTAGAGGAGGTCATGAGCGTGAGGCCCTCAAAATGGGATTAGTGGCCTTGTGAGAGACACCAGAATGCTTGCTTGCTCTCTCTCTCTACCACAAGATGACACAGTGTGAAGATGGCCATCTACAGAGGAGTAAAAGAGTACCCACCAGGAACCAAATCAGCCAGCATTTGATTTTGGACTTCACAGCCTCCAGAACTGTGAGAAGTAAATTTCTGTTGTTTAAGCAACATGGTTTGTAGTAATTTTTAACGACAACCTGAGCAGATGAATACAGAGAGGAACTTTCAAATGAGAAAAACAAGACTTGGAGAAATGAAGCACTTTGTCTTAGAATTTAGCTATTAAGTACTCCATTTTACTAAAAAACAAACAAAAACCTTTGCTCTTTTCACCACACAGTACTGTATTAATAATTGGATACTTTTCCCCACACTAACCATGTCATTAATAAAGTAAAGCTAAGGTTTAAATTATCCACTGTCCTTATGAGTAAGGTGTTGAGGGGTACAAGTTTAGACGATGGTTATACGTCCTATTTAGAACCTTTTTTGTGTCTTACTTGCATCTCTATCTAGGACTTATCTTTTCTCAATGACACATGTATTTGCATAAGGGCATGTTTATCCAAGCTGCTTCTATGTCATTTAAATGATTGTAGAACTTAATCTATTGACTTTCAGTGATATAGCACTTAGCCAAACACCAGACATATGTGGCTTCTGTTAGAGAATATCACTGGGTGTGGTGGCTCACGACTGTAATCCCAGCACTTTGGGAGGCTGAGGTGGGCGGATCACCTGAGGTCAGGAGTTCGAGACCAGCCTGACCAATATGGTGAAACCCCTTTAAAAAAAAATTAAAAAATAAAAAAATTTTAAAAATTTTAAAAAAGAGAATATCTAATTGTAGTACATTTTTGTCATATTTTAGTGATGTATATACAGATAAGCAGAAAAATATAAATAAAAAATCTGATCCTCATTTTCTCCTCAGCCATCTTGAATGTTTTCTCAAAGAAGAGAAATTACTTTTGAGAGGCCTCATCCTTTGGAGAAACCTGTTGGCTTTGAGGATCAGTTCCATGAAAGGCAAACTATGGGAGGCGAACCAGTGAACAACTTGTGGCTATGAATTTGGTCTCGTGTTTTTGTTTATTATTATATTTCAGAGACTGGGTCTTGTCTATCACCCAGGCTGGAGTGTAGTGATGCAATCATAGCTCACTGCAGCCTTGAACTTCTGGAATCTGATGATCCTCCCACTTCACCTCCCAAGTAGCTAGGACTACACTGCCATGTCTAGCTAATTTTTTAAAGTTGTTTTTTGGTAGAGACAGAGTCTCACTATGTTGCTCAGGCTGTTCTGGAACTTCTGGCCACAAATGTGCCTTCCGCCTTGGCCTCCTGAAGTGGTGGGATTACAGGTGTGAGCCACTGTACCCAGCCCGGTTCAGCACTTTCTGTGGCCTCTAGGTGACTCAGTCTTAGCTTGTATTGACACTAGAAGTAAGAGAGTACTGTATTTCCAAGGAATTATAAGAATTAACTTTGTATCTTTAGGATTGGGTCTGTTTTAGGAAAAATGTCTTGTTACCTTTCGTTCTAGGCAAAAGTTCAGCTATTTTCCCAGTTTAAAATGAATTGAATTTATAATATATTGAATCCTTGTAGTTCTTCTAATGTTATTTCATCAGCTGAATATGAAACCCATTCATCTCTGAGTTTGAAGCAGCTCTGCTTGGGTCAGCAGTTTAAAAGCAGAGGTATGGATTTACAGACATACAAGAGCAGTGAGGCACAATAATCCATTTCCTGTTAGAATGTTTGTGCCCTAAACTAAAGTCCAATTTCCTCATATTAAGCAGTCCTTTTGAAAGCAGATGATAATTCTATCAAATAATTTTGCCATATATTTATAAACAGAATCGAAGTTTATGACATTAAGGCTTAATTTAATAGATTGGATTGCATGTATAGTGAGTTATGGGGAAAAAAAATAGAATTTAACATCTTATAGTAAAACAGGCATTTATTGCCAGAATCACTGATCATTCTGGAGACCTGTGCTTATCTTTTCTGCCATTTGTCAAAAGGAGGGTCTTTTTTCACCTTGTATATACATTATTTTCTTTGTGTTCATTTCTCTACAGTAGACGGTATTTCCATGGTTTAAAAATCTCAGTGTTTTTTCTTTATGTGGCAATTTATATCTTATTCAGAAAGACAGTTCTAAGACAGAGTACAGGGTTATAGCTGCTGAAGCCTGGGTGTGATGACTCCACCTCCTCCCCAGCTTAACGAGGAGAGTACAGAGTAGCAGTATGGAGAACGTACCACACAGCTGTACCTTTCAGCCATCGGAACTCTGTGAAACAGGGTTTCTAAAGCTGATGCCACTTGGGAAATTAAAAGAAAAAAAATGCAGGAGAAATAATGTTTCAAATGATTCTCCTTTTGAAGAACAAATGTAATTAATGCAAACATAAAGGTAAAAGATTCAGAGAATTTATCAATGATTGGGTGGAATAACAGAAAATTAAATATGGAGCAGTGTTCTTCATTTCTTCCATTGGCCTACGGCCTTGTAGATGTTGATTTCACCCTCAGTTTTGAATTCAGATTATCAGGAGTAAGTTTTCAACACCTTTGGTCTGTATCAGAGTTTCTTAATCTTGCCACTATTGATACTTGTAGCTGGATCATTGGTTGTAAGGGCTGTCGTGTGCACTGTTGAATGTTTAGCAGCATTGCTGGACTCCATCGCCTAAGATAGCTAAAAATGTCTCCAGACGTTGCCAAATGTCCCCTGGGGGCAAAATGTCCCTACTCTGATTAAGAACCAGTGGATGCATTTCATCTTTCGTCTTTGTACGTCTGTTCCCCAGCCATGTCTGGCTCTAGCATTTACTTAGTAAATGTCAATTGAATGATTGAAAAGATGAAACTGGTGCTTCTATGTATGTAACCATTTTTTTTGGTATCCGAATAAATTCATATGTATGTAATTTATTTTAAAATAAGAGCTATTGTTATGTTTTTCTAGAAGACCTTTTATTAGGATGATGATAAGTTTAACATAATTATTCCCTTTTCTTTGTTATAATCACATAATACATGTGCATTGCATAGGTATATTCCTGTGAATTTCAGAGATATTAGTGTCAGTATCTTTATCATTCCTTCCTCCGGGCATAGTGTTCTGAGGATGCCATGGTCCTAATAAAGTCTGGTCCTATTAGAGGGATGTCATGTATCTTCCGGAAAGGCTAGTGAAACAACCTTGGTTCTTTTGATCCAAGCTGGCCCTCAGGAGCCTGTGACTCAGAAGCACCTTGGCAGTGTGTGATTCGGGCTTAGCCCTGCCCCAGGGAGGCCGCACAATAGTTAACTTGTCCTGGTACCTCCTGGAGAGTGTGACAGCTCTGAGTCACCTGTGGAGGAAATGGAGGCAGCAAACAGAGACCAGAGAAAAGCCAGGAAAGGAACGAAACATAGTGCTGAAGTGTTTCTCCTCTTAAAGCTGACACTTTCATCCTTGGCCTTTTAAGAGAAACGAATAGGCAGCCATCAACATGGTAGGTCTTAGCATAATTAGCATTTAGGTGGTACTGGCAACAGTACTGTTCTGAGGCACAGTTCTGAGAACTCTACTGGATTTACTCATTTAATTCAAACAACAAGGGCACATGGAATGCACTATTATTGTCCCCATTTTACAGAAAAGAAAATAGTGGCATAGAGAGTTAATTGATACATTCAATAGACATCATTAGAGTGCACTTCCTCCCTCGGTGTTGTATATATAATATAGTGTATTCATACTTGACATTCTCCCTGACCTCAAGAAGCCAGTGTCCAACTGGTAGAGGAGATAATTCAATATGCAAAGAACCAAGTGAAAACATGTTAACTGCCATAGAAGAAGAAATAGTAAGGTGCCATGTTTTACTTGCTGTGCAGCATTGGGCAAGGCATTTAACTTATCTAAACCTGTTTTCTCAAAAACTGGGATAATAACACCCCCCTGTGGGGTGGTTGTGAGTACGATGTTCAGCAGATAGTAAGTACTTAACTAATGTCATATAGTCTCAGAGTAATAGTAGAATGAGAGGTTTGTTTACTTGGTTGTACCAGAGAGTTCATGGAGGTATTATTTTAACTGAAGCTTGAAGGACTGGCAACACTTAAACATCTGGTAACAGGAAAACCCTTTCCTAGTTCCTATTTTCTCAATGAAAGAAATAATACAAATGAAAGTATAGTACAGGAGAGCTCATAAAATAGGAAAATCCTAAGGTCTTTTTTTAATGGAGAGAAAGAGTATAGCAGAAGAAAAGGTAAAAGGGTAAGTTCTGACATCACATCATCACAGTACCCTTAGGTTAAGGAATTTGAAGCTTTTCATTAGGCAGTGTGGACCCATGGATGGCTTTTGAACAGAAGAGCAGCAGTGCTTTAGGGAGATTTGTCTACTGTTCATATGCAGGACGGATTTGACGGAGGAGAGAGGCTTCTAGGACACAACCAGGAGACAATTGCGTTGGAGAACACAGGCAGGGCGGATGGTGCTGACGGCCATAAGTGTGCCGGAGAAGGGGGAGAGGGGGTCATAGTGATGATGGAATTGACTGATCCAGTGGAGGTGGAGGAGGGAGTTGTTTCAAGACAAAAAATATCAACAATGAACTTAGCTACCGAGATGAGTCACTGGAAAGATTGTGTAGCAATAATGAAGATCCAGAAAACTCAAATCTAAGCTGCAGGGGTGGCTAATGAGTTCACGTTGACATCTTGAGTTAGAGGTACCATCTATTTGGGGAGTGCAACAAACATCTCCTTTCCTGAACAGAAAACTGAACTATAGACAAAAATCCAAAAGGTTTTTAGGTTGATGTGGTGGAAGGAACTGGAGAAAGGATAAGAGACGTCACTTCCTGGGAGAGAGGGGAGTGGATCAATGAGCCAATGAGCAGCCCTGCCCAAAGAGGCGAAGGGAGGGCAGAGGGGAGGTGGTCAAGAACCAAGGAGAGTCTCAGAAGCCCAGGACAGAGCGTGACTCCAGGAAGCAGCGCTGATGAATGGATTCAGCTATTGCAGAGAGGCTGAGGAGGACCAGTTAGGCTAGGCATGGGACTTGACAATCAGAGTATTTTTTTGTTGAGAGAAGATTTTTTTTGTTCTGTGATGGAGTAAGAAATACTGTGGTAAGGAATGGATATCAGAGGAAAAGTCTGCAGTGGTTATATGGAACAGGGTTGGCAAATTCACATGCCTGCCTTGGAAATGTCCAGTCTCAGGGGTCAGTTTTTTTAAAAAATAGTGTGTGTGTCAGTATGTGTGTTTGTGTGTGAGTGTGTATGTCTGTGTGTGTAGTATGTGCATAGGGGAAGAATATGGTGAGCGGAAGGGCTCACGTACTCTTTCAGCCCTAATTAATTGTTGCCATATGAGAATGTGAGCCCAATGTTGACAGCAGTTTTGATTTTTCAAAGGAACTAGGCAATCTTGTTTTTTTTTTAATGTGGTACCTGTCTATTTAAAAATCTTGGCCCACATTTTAAAAATCCTTGTCCAAGCCAAATAAAGCCAATCTGCAGGTGAGACACAGCCCGTGAGGTTGCAGCTCATGTCTCTGGAACAGATAATGGGTTCAAGAGAGACAGCAGTCTAGAAAGGTGCCAGGCTTACCACAGGCACTACATAACTCTGCTGAATGAGGAACAAGGTTGTGGGGAGATTATTTTTTGACAGGCAGAAATGCAGGGTTCTAATTTGATATAGCTATGATAGTATATGTTGTGGATATAAATGACAGTTTAAAATGCTGGTAAATTAAACTATGAAACATTTTCACTCAAGAGTATTATTTCTAACTCCTTTGTCAATATTGGCCTCTCATTACCTATTAAAATGATTGGCTTCACACCACTGATAACGGTGACGGAAGCACACAGATCCATTTGCAGTATCGTTATTGCGTCAGCACCACTGAAAACTAATAATGATCAGAACTTCAAGAGTAACTCCATTAGCTCGAGAGACAAGCACTCCTTATCTGTCCTTTGTTATATATTTTAAGATTGTCAAATTTCTCTGCTTGTGTTAAATTAAAACTAGGCCGTGGACTTTCCACGAGACACAGGTCAATAGGAAATGACAGAGGTGGAGATACATGTGAGTGGATGCATAGATATTTCACTTCTGTAATTTCTTTAACTTTCTGCAAGTTGTTTACTTATCAGATTCAGCCTTCTCCAGAGAACCTTTGTTCTTCTCAAACCCAAATGGAATTGAGAACACAAATGGTTTTTTAAGTCTGGATATACAGACTGGTTGATTGCTGAAAGTGTTTTGTGACTACCAAGTTGGGAAATTGTAGTAAAACCTATCTATGGATTTGTCTGTGTTTTCATTCCCTCTTAAAATGCAAGAGCTATACAAATATGCCTATCTTTAGATAAGTAATGTTGCCCTTTGACAGATGAGAAAACTGAGGCTCAGAAAGGTCACATAGCCTGCTAAATGTCAGATGTTTACTCAGTTATACAGCTGGAATATAATAGGGTCTGACTCCAGTGCCTGTGTCCTGAGGTAGCTTTAGCCAAATTAAGGTCTGAGTAACTTACTCCACTGACTTTCAAGAATGAAGCTTGTATTTTCTTCTTAAAGTAACAATATGCCCTCATTTGTTCTAGCCTGTGGGGACAGGTAGTTTTCTATTCTTCTAAAGGAAATGACAGAAGAAACTCTTTGAACTGAGTATCTGTGATTTCCAAGGGGAAGCTTATGGTTGCAGATCCATGTCTATATTTTAATTGTGAAGGCTATGGGACTTTTAATTTCTTACCTCTTTCTTTCTTTCTAAGATGATTTTATGAAATTACTGTTTCCTTGTTGGAGTTGGCCATGTGTGGAGCCATGGAGAAGTTGTGTCTACTCTTCTTTGTGCCATCATTTTTCTTTGTAGTTAAAGCAGTCACATTGCTCATATTTTTTAGGGTCTATGCAAGTGGAAGGGAGATTTTTAAGACTATAAATAGTTCATCTATCCTTATAGGAGACTTCAGAAAGATGCCTACAGTTGTGTCAGGCATAGGAGCCAATGGAAAGCATTAGTATGTTTTGTTTTTTGTCTCCAGAAGCTCAGATATATCTCTGTTCTGTGTTACAGTTTAAAATAAGCATCCAGGGTTTTGTTTTTTAAGTAAAAGTATGTGTGTATTTGAATGAAGAGACATACATATTTAAATATAAAATATATAAGTATATTCATGCATATTCAAATACAAGCGATGTTTCCCTTTAGACGGATGTTAATGAGGTGATAAATATTAATACACGTTATAGGTATACAACTTCGTAAGACTCTATATTTTTTAGGCAAAAAATATGTTCCTCTGCAACCACACCACACAGACTTAACATCTGTTTTAAAGTGTGTTAAAATCCCGCAACTCAATGTCAATTGGATCTGGCTTTACGGTATGCTTCCTTCATTATGGCTCTCACTGGGGGAGGAGAGCTTTCCGGTACCATCCAAACCTCCAGAGCACCATTCAAAACAGCTGGTATTCTATATATTACATAATTATGAAGCACACCGTGTAGTTTAGAATACTTAAGAGGCACTAGGGGCCCACTTCTCAAAATATTTACAGCCTTTTATTCTTCTAAAAACAATAATTTGCATGCCTAAAATGATTTGTGTACCTTTGCCAAGCAAATTTCCTTTAGCCTCTTTTTTCTGTTAAACCTTGCTCTGAAAATATCAATGTTTAGCAGTGAATAGGCCAGAGGGAAATGTAATTGGCAAGAAAAACGTTTTCCCCCTAATTTTGAGTCTTCCAGGGGAAGTGGAAGAAATCATGCAGAGAGGAAGTTCTGAGCGAAGGACCCCCTGCTGAGGACAGGTACCACATCCAAGGAGAGGCTCTAGGTCAGGGGCCAGGCTTTGCATTGAAAGGGACAATGAGGGGCTGAGTGCCACCCAATAGGCCAGCTCTGGGGACGGTTTCTGATTTAGAAGAACATTAAGAAAATGGTTTGGGAGTTCCTAGATCCCAAAGTAAGGCAGTAAAGCAAGACTTCAGGCCAAGGATTGTTAAAGAGATCATTCTTGGAGCTCAGTGACTTTGATCACACAGAGAGTGTGATCTTCCCTACCCGTCTCTTCACTTCCTTCTTTCCAAATATTGTCCCCCCTTTAGAACTTTGCTCCATCAGCCAGTCATTTGACAAACATGAATTGCACATTCTGTGTGCCAGGTACTATGCTGGACAACAAGAATGGGAAAGTAAATGTGATAATATAACTCTTTAGAGACTCTGTTGTTGAAGAGTGGAAAGGCATGAAACCCAACCAGTGTGCCAGGGTGTCTGTGGGATGGTAGTAAAAGCAAGTATAGGAATAGAGGGTACCAAGAAGGGAGTGCTTTGTTCTACCTTATGTAGCATGAGAGATCAGGAAGGCCTTTGCTATGGAAGTGATTCCTGAGGCAGACACAGCAGGGACAAGTGTTCTAGAAAGGGTCTGGAGGCATGACAGGCCTGGGGGACGCTTGACATGCTCTAATACTCTCTTTGTTTGTTTAATAACTTCATCTTTCAACAGAGCCCCTTGGAGATTTCTAAGCTTCCTCATTTCTTCTGAGTCATCTGTGTCTATTAGGGATCAGGAGGTTGGTATTTGGTATTTACAGAAAATGTGCCAGATGGAAGTATTGCCATCTCGGTGGAATGAGCCCCCTCCCAGGAGTCAGATGGGGGCCAAATATGCTGGGTCAGTGTCTTATGATTTATCCTTCAAATGGAGTCTGTAACAGAGTATTCAATCTAACTTCAATTCCATTTTGAAATACATAATTTTTTAAATGAGTATACTTGATAGTGGATTAAAACAGAATGAGCTCCTTTTGGAATTTAAGCTTATCTATGCTTCTCTTGTTTATGGGACTATTCTAATAAAAAATATAATAGAAGGAAAAATAAATTGCTGGATCAGAGTATTGGTTAAATATACATCTTTAGAAGTGGTATTAAATATTAAACATGTACAGAATATATCTTAAGTGTAGAATATTAAGTATCTACAGAGTACTTATATAATATTATCACATACAAAAGGCAAGCAGATAGGTTAGTATCTTAGTGATGGTTATTTTGGGCACAGTATTACAAAAAGATAATTATTTATTTTTGATGATTTTTCTGTGTTTGCAAAACTATACAATGAAGCTGCATTCATTTTATAAACAGATAATATTCTTTTTTCTTGTAGGGGGTACATTTTGGAGGTAGTAAATTTTAAAAAGTCATCCTTCAAGAAAGGACAGTATGGATACTTTTAGCCAGCCCTAGAGGACCATCTTCTAAGATGAAGCTGGCCTCAAACTCATACACAGAAAATGATACAATCTCTACTCTGTTTATTCATTCACCAACAATAAGACAGCCTCGTATGTGCTGACACCAAGCTATAAAAAGCAAGTTTATCCATGGCCTCAAAGGTCCTCTAGTCTAGTTCAGGTAAGAGACGTGCAGAAAAAAAACAGGCAAAGATACCTTACAAGTATAATAAAAGGTATCTGAGCAGGTTACTAAGAAAAAGTGGTTAATTAGAATGGAGACCTTGCCTGGTTCACCATGAGTTTCCTTGGGTCTGAAAGCCTTTGCCCCATTCTTGCCAGGCTTCTCTTTTCTCATCAGCATCAGACTTAAATGTTCTCTTGAGTGCCATATGCATTTCTGCCATGATGTAAATTCCCCAAGGGCCACATTATGTCATATTCCTATTTATGTGCCCCACAGTACCTTGCATGTAGTAGAAATTCAGTACATATTCATGGGAAAGTGAATGGTCCAGCTATGCATACAGTAGTATTGTGATAGCAGTAGTTCATTTCAGGCTCAAGCAAGCTATTTTATAAATCTGACAACTTCCTGATAGTGAAGGAAAATGACTGCATCTGATCTCAGCAAGTACTGATTGATCCATCCTTTTTCTGATGCCATGTGGAAAAGTAAGAGGTTTCTTCATAAAGTTAGTAGCCTCTGACATGCATCACAGTGTCCTTTTTCTTAACAAACAGTCCTTTCTATCGGCTGAGGTCATGCTACCTCTTATGTAGGAAATAATATCACTCTTAGAAATACGGAAAGACAGACACTTCTCTTTATTAAACCACAGTTGTATGGTTTGTGAAAAAAAGATGCAACACAGAAAACAGTTGTTTGTGGAGGGTTTGGCTGAATTATTACAATCTCCATGGGAGCCTGAGTTTTATGGGGGGTCCAAGAATGGCATGGGTGGCAGCGTCCGTGCTCTTGGTTCACAGAGCCCAATGCTCCTGTCGTGAGTGTTATCATTCAATTTTCACACAGCAAGACTGACAGGAGCTAATTGTTTGGATCCCGTTTGCATCCTTCTAACCCCATGCAGTTGAGTACTTTATACTCATCTGAATAGCCAGTTGGAGTTCTAATAATAGAATTTCTAAGCTTGTATCTAGATTGTGCCAGAAAGGTTGGTTCCATATGGTGAAAAGAAGACACATTTCAGTGAAAAGAAACCTTTCTGAAAATTTGCTTCAGTTAAAAAGGTAGCTTAAGTTTTTTGGAAGAAATCCCTATTTCTAGTGCATATCACATTAAGGTGTATTATGAAGGTATGTACATATGTGAACACATCCACATCCACACACATGCATGCACACATACATTTCTTCAGTGGAATAAACAAAAGCATTTTGAGCCTTGGACAATTGGGAGTTTGAGTAATAGGGACTTCCAGTGGATGGGCATGTCATGTAGAATGAAACGGATGCTATGGCTTGTGGTCCCTTTTGGAAAATGAAGCTGATAGTTTGTTCCATTGCGATAATACTCAGAATTTTAGCTTGCTGATCAAAGGGGCATAAGGAAAATTTTGGGAATGATGTATATGCTAACTGTCTTGATTGTGGTGATGGTTTTGCAGGTGCATACGTGTGTCAAAACTTAGAAAATTGTATACTTTAAATATATGCAGTTACTATATATTACTTATTACTTAAATAATAGAAAACACAATATTAGAGTGCAGGGCTGGAAGGCCCCACCACACACCTCACAGGAAGAGTTTTGGGAGTGAACAAACACAAATGCCAGTGTTTTAACCTAGCAAATGCCCACATGCATCATTTCTGTAATCATCCAACACTCCTTCCAGTATCTAGGAAAATGACTAATAGGTGAGTTTTGTGCTAAACGTGTGTATTCATTCAATATCCAGAACGGGTCACCAATGGCCTGGACCTCTCTCTGGTCTGGAAGGAGACAGCAAGTTGTCTCATCCCTGGTGAAGTTAGGAAATAGTTATAATCCAGAAGGCACAATGAGGACTGTGACACCAGCAAGTTACAGTTACCCCTTGTGACCAACCCTTAAGTCTTACATGGTTAATTTTATGCCCTGATACATTCAATTGTCAGATTCAACCATTACATTTAACTGTGGAAAGTAGTATGGTGATTCTTTGAAGAGCTAATAACAGAGGTACCATTCAACCCAGCAATCTCATTACTAGGCATATACCCCCCAAAATATAAATTGTTCTTCTGTAAAGACACATGCATGCATATGTTCCTCATAGAACAATTCATAAGAGCAGAGACATGAAATCAACCTAAATGCCAATCAGTGGTAGACTGAATAAAGAAAATGTGGTACATAAACACCATGGGATACTATGCAGTCTTAAAAAAGAATGAGATCATGTCCTTCTCAGGGACATGGATGGAGCTGGAGACCAACATCCTTAGCAAACTTACACAGGAAAAGAAAACTAAATACTGCATGTTCTCACTTATAAGTACGAGCTAAATGATGAGAACACATGGACACAAAGAGGGGAATAACACACACTGGGGCCTACTTGAGGGTGAAGGGTGAAAGGAGAGAGAGGAACAGAAAAAAAAACTGTTGGATACTAGGTTGTGAAATAAATTTACCTATATAGCAAAGCTGCACATGTACCCACAAACCTAAAATAAAAGTTAAAAAACATAAAAAAATAGCAGATTAATTTAATTTTAGCTGGCTCCTTATTACATTATTTTCTTGCTATTCACTGCAAGAAATATAGACAAAATTGTAGAAATAGAGTAAAAGAGAAACAGTTTGCAAATTCCAAGTGAGTTTTAACAAAGGACAATGACTTGTGTGTGGAGAAGCCTCCTAGCAGTAGAAAAAGACAAATTCCAGTTCCAGCCTTCCCCACATGGGGACTGGAATATGTCTTCAAGTGGCTCAGCCCTGGCCCTTGGAGAGAGGCTCCCCAGATCTGTACCCATTAGGTCCAAACCTGAGAGCTGAGGCCAAGATTGGGGCTCAAGGAGATGACAAGGAAAAGTGTAAGAGTTGAGAAGAATGTGAGTAAAGAGAGAGCCTGAGAAACACAGGCAGCTAAGGAGAGGTAGGATGTCAGCAGCTGTACTAATAATTTCCGTAGTCATGGTGGCAACTCCGCACATCTTGGCACATGAGGAGGAGAGAAAGGGGAACCAGGAGGCTGAATGGGTCAGAAACATGGGGTTTGAATGGAGAGGATAGAAGAGACAGGGTGTGGCACCAGCATTTCCAAAGTCTATGGGAGTTTGGGTGTGGGGAATTAAGGTGGCCTCTGGGCCTACTGAGAGTGCATAAGAATGTCTTTGATTTTTTACTTTCAGTTGGAGAAAGTAGGTACTCCTGGAGTTTTTCTATATCCCTTCCTTTATCTCCATTATTTCTTATTCACCTGCTTTAAACATATTTCTGATTCATTTCAAGTTAGAATCAACATTTTAAGTTCAGACTTAGGTGTTAGAGGTGAGTATCTGACAAACCAGCACCCCAATATCCAAACATTAAAAAGAACTTTCAAATTAAATGATGATATCTACTTTTCTGAACATCTGAAAAAGAAAGCCCAATTATTCTTTACAGGTTGGAATATCCTATTATAATTAACTTTAATCCATACTAAATGGGCTTTAAGAAAACAGGCTTTTCTCACTTCGGTTCGATTTCATTTTTCAGTCTTAATGATTTGAGGTAGCTCCTGCTAATTTTTGTTAGCCATGCACAAATGCAAATGATAATGAGGCTTTTGTGTATGTGTGTGAAATTCAAAATCCATCCCTACTCTATTAACTCGGTAAAGAAAGTTACACGGTAGGAGACCATAGTAGTCTGAACAAAAGGGCTTCTATTGTACAAAACCAATTTCCATGTAATCAAGTTGGGCGACAGAGTGTTTGCTCTTGAATGGTATTTGTGCAGCCCTAGAGATGTCTGACCTGTGCTCTCTGCCCAGGAGTCCTATCACTTAGCCCCATGGAAAGGTCAAAGGAAAGAAATGTCTCCTGAATGTCGGAGCTGAAATTGTGAAGCTTCATAATGGGCTCACTCCGTGGCCACCTCAATTATTACTTCTGTCAAACTAAAATCTGGAGAAGCATGGGCATCTTTTAAGTGATTTGCTTAGGAAACAGCTGGAGATTTCTGTAATGAAAAAAGTATCTCCTTTGGAGTTAGGACTCTTCTGTTTCTTAATGTGTTAAGTTTTATTAAAGTTCTAGTTATTCAGTTAGTGCATTTTTCCAAGTTGTGCGTCTAACTGCAGTGCCAGACACACAGTAGGGACTCAGTAAATGTGCATTTTTATGAAAGAATGAATGAATAACCAATGAACCAAATGTCTCTTCAGCAACAGATGCAATATCATATGACTTAATCATACCAGTCTAGGAAGCTTGACATATTTTGATCTAAAAACATTTATATTCTATAATTTTCTTGTAATGCAAAAATTAACACATAGTCTTCTTCCATGGATATGATATAAGGTTACTTTTTGTTTTGAGAGGATGTCTTTCTAAGACTGGAAATACCATTTTGCAATGTAGGCAGTCATTAGATGATATACCCTTAACAGTGTTTTAGCTCAGTAAAGAACCCCGGTGTCCTGTAAGTCCCTCTCTGCATGGTTCTGCAGAGAAACCTCTGAAGGTGCCAAGCAGCAACCTGATTGTCACAAAGGCAGCAAACAAAAGCTTTCATGGTTTTGCCCCAGAATCAAATATGAAAGCCCGGCACTACTTTGAAGAAGTGGCACCACACAGACGTGCTGCGGGGTTCTGCCTTATAAATCGATGCCGATACAATTCTACAAGTCTGTAATCGGTTTGAGATTATGCTCTGGTGTGTTCTACAGCAGACAGATTGCTATTTTCACTTTAGTTTTCTAGTAAAACAGAATATGATTGGGCAAGTTACCCTGCAGTGTACTTGTTAGTGGCTTTAAAAATGGCTTTAACTTTTGTTCATTTGGTTGCTGCAAAACTGAAAAAGCCTCTGTGAGACCCTGACTGTTTCATGCCACATCGTATTTTACAAATATGTTTCCGTTTCCAGCCCCAGACCACATGTTCCTCTAGAGGACGGTCTGTTCAGTCATTTTATATCTTTATCTCCCTAGGGCCTAGTGCAATGTCTAGATATTTTTTCAGAATGAAGTAATAGGAACACATTTTTTAAAGATAAAAAAGAAAAAAAATTGAGCGTCTTTACTGTTAACTCAAAAATGGACACAGGGAGGGGAACATCACACAGTGGGGTCTGTTGGGGGTTGGGGGCTAGAGGAGCAATAGCAGGAGATGAGGGGGTTGAGGAGGGATAACATTAGGAGAAATACCTAATGTAGGTGAAGTGGGGATGGAGGCAGCAATGCACAATGGCATGTGTATACACCTATATAATGATCCTGCAAGATCTGCACATGTACCCTAGAACTTAAAGTATTAAAAAAAAAAGCATTATCTAATATTATTGATTTGCACCATGTCTGCAACCTTAAACTAACTAGGTATGAACTCCTATGTACGAAGCTCTTATATAGTAAGACTAGACCAAATGTATGTGTTAAGTGCATACCAATTTATAAGATCAATCCAGTTGGCACTAACAGTATTATTGTACGTGACAGGTGATGTTTTGTCAAAACTGGTGTAATTCTTATGATGTTTAACAACCTGTTTCCACTTGCCAATCTGAGTCTTACAATTTTGAGTATTATTATTATTTGACAATTATTATTCACAATTTTTTGAACCATCATCTTTGTCTTGGTTATTATTCCTTTAACAGTGAATGTGAATTTAAATCACCATTTCTTTTTATACACTAATTTAATAATCACCTCAAAATATAATATTTATTAAAAATTACCATGTGTGGAAAATTTTTAATTGCATGTTTAAATGTTTACCTGCTATAAATGAAGTATATAAAGTTGGCATATCCAAGTCACAACATAAATATGGTACTCATGACCATTGCCAGGTGTTCTGAATTTCTCAAGGCTGTGCCACCTTGTCAGACTTCAACACTCTCATAAGTTTTCTCTGTGAAAACTTTGAATAGTTTTATTTATGTATCAACCCTTGGTTATAAGAAGTCATTTGGGTGATGTCCCAGAATTTTAAATTTTTCCTAGGATTTGCAAAACTAGCAATTATGCCTCTCATCCTTGGTACCCCAAGGTTTAAGAAACACTGCAGCAAATGTACTCCAAGTGAGTGACTAAATGCAAAACCATCAATGTGGCCTGATTTAGAATATTCTTTATTTTATTTTTTTTATTATTTTTTGAGACAGAGTCTTGCTCCATCACCCAGGCTGGAGTGCAGTGACATGATCTAAGCTTGCTGCAACCTCCGCCTCCCAGGTTCAAGCAATTCTCCTGCCTCAGCCTCCCTAGTAGCTTGGATTATAGGAGCATGCAACCATATCCAGCTAATTTTTTTTATTTTTTTTTGGTAGAGATGGGGTTTCACCATGTTGCCCAGGCTGGTCTCGAACTCCTGACCTCAAGTGATCCACTTGCCTCGGCCTCCCAAAGTGCCAGGATTACAGGCGTGAGCCACCAGGCCCAGCCTAAAATATTCTTTAAATACAAGTTTGCTTATTTCCTTGTGTGCTTGTTTATATTTTGCTATTTTTTTCTTTGATTTGATGGAAATAATAAAGTTGGATTTCTTCAACAAATAATAAAGAAATAATAAAGTTGGATTTCATATTTCCTTGACAGGTTTCTAAAAAATACTATAAGTATTTACCTATAGTAAGCTTTGGGAGACCTTCAATCTTCCTAACTACTCTAAGGGTACTATATCATCCCCAACCAACTTCTCCCAGGACTTAAGAGATTCCTGAAATTAAGAACTCTTGGGATTGCTTTAACTCTTTGACAATACTGCATTTTAACTCCAGTGGCATAAAAGAAAAAAAAATGCAAAATCTCAAAATATAATTGCAACTCTTTAGGGTTCAAATACCAGGAACAGAACCTGCAATCTCGTGCCTGGATACCTACCTTTTAGAAAATAATTACAGCAAACCACCATGGCATACATATACCTGTGTAACAAACCTGCACGTTCTGCACATGTATTCTGAAACTTAAAGTAAAAAAAAATAAAATTAATTTAATTTAAAAGGTACCAAAAGAAGAAAATAATTAGGCCCTATAAGAACTGAACATGAGACTATGGAGAAACAAATGTAAGCTAACTGCTAAATACTATTTTATCTCTCTCTCTCTCTCTTTTTTTTTTTAACCATGAGCATGTGATTCTTACATAGCTTATGTAATTTTTAGGAACTTTTAATACCAGCAATATTAACTTACATCTATATCTTTAGAGGTAAATAGAATTCCACGGTATACTTTTTACATGTCTCATCTCATTTGATTCTCATAAAACCTGTCTGCATTGAGAGTTACTATTTCCATTTGAAATTATGAAAGAGTTTAGGCTCAGAAAGGACTCTGACTTACCCAAGGCCTCTCAGCGAAGCAGAGACCCTTGGAAGGGAATGTAGACCATCCTCTGAGCCAAATGGATTTCCTCGGTGCTCAGAACCTGGCCATCTTCAACACTTAGATGCCTTGAAGTCTTCAGCACCTCGGAGTAGTCTGCCTGCTTTTAAATTCTATCTTTAAGCTGCAGCTGACTTATTGCTTTGGAGAGTTGTGATAAACTGATCTCTCTTAAGAACCTAATTCTAATGCATGAAATTGTGGACATAAATTTGATAACTGTCTTCATGTTCTTTTAAAGACTAAATTTTTAGCATCTTAGGGGAACTATGATAAATTCTATCAAGTTTGGCTTAAATGTTTTTAAACGATGAGTTGAATCTGCAAATGTTTACAGGCATGCCACTCTGAAAAGCCTAATGGAAGGAAAATAACACAAAACAAGTAAACTCGGAATTGGTTAATTGCATTTTAAAAAGTGGATTTTTTACTTTATAAAAGGGTCCTCAGGGCTCCTTTATATATCAGCAGTTCCAGTGCATTTAAATGTTTGATTTCGGATCATTAACCACTTGATTAAATGGCAGGGGAAAAAAAAGAGGAAAAATTGCCACAGGTTTGGGAATCAATACTAATTACAAAACAATCAAAAAGGATGATAATGTGTTTCAGAATTTAAAATGAAAATTTAAGATTTAATGGAGAACGTTCACTTAAGTCACCCTAAGTTTACTTATATACAATAATTTTGTGAAAGACACCTTTAGTAACCTAAGATTATTTGTTACTTAAATTACTAATGTGCTTCACTCATTCATTCATTCATTCGGTGCATATTTATTGAGTGCCTAGTGTGATCCAGGCATCATGCAAAGCAATGGTGAACACAGTCTCTGATCTCATAGATTGTGCACTGTAGTGTTTATTAGTTTTGTTTTGAAATTTTATGGGACTAGTAGATGTAAAATTGCAATGAATAAGAAAGTTCTCTTTTTAAAAACCTACTCAGGGCCAGGCACAGTGGCTCACATCTGTAATCCCAGCACTTTGGGAGGCTGAGGCGGGTGGATCACTTGAGGTCACAGGAGTTTGAGACCAGCCTGGCCAACATGGTGAAACCGCGTCTCTACTGAAAATACAAAAAATTAACCAGCTGTGGTGGTGTGCCTATAATCCCATGTACTAGGGAGGCTGAGGCAGGAGAATTGCTTGAACCTGGGAGGTTGATGTTGCAGTGAACCAAGATTGTGCCACTGCACTCCAGCCTGGGGGGTAGAGAGAGTCCATCTCAAAAAAAACAAACCAAAAAAAAAAAAAAAAAAAACTTAGCTCCATGTGGTCATATCTTTGCGTTTGGTAGTGTATCTTCTTTACATACTTCCTAATATATTTTCTAAAATATATTATTATAAGGAATGATTATTATTTTCTAGATTATTTATAAAAGATAAAGGGAAAAGCTTTTCTTAATTTGGTTCTTGGCATATTTATATGGATGTGTTGAGGCTACAGAAATGGCAATTATCATAAATATTCCAGCTGGCACATTTTATTAGCATGAGCTCATATAACATAGATGAATCAACCTGGCATTTTTTTCTTTCACTGTTCAGTCACCATAATAATTGGTTCTATTACAGGTGGGTAGTGTGATCTTAATTTCCTTTGGTAAGCTTGAGTGATTTAATCTCATCAGTGAATTATGAGCTGAAGATATATTTCAAAATTTTAAAATCCCATAATTTTTGTGAAGATTTCTCTGCCTTGTGAATTTAATGAAAGAAAGTCATCTACCTGTGCTTCACATAGATTGACTTATTCATGTGAAAATCATGTTACAACTCCAAACTCTGTTTATATAAGCTATCCGTAGGAACTGATTTTAATTCATTTACTTTTACCATGATTATAACTTTTAGTTGAGCAAATATTGGACTTTATTAATCTCACCTGTGTTTCCTGCTGGGTACTAATATGTATTGGCACATGTATTTAAGATTCTTCAGGCTTTGAACAAAAATGTTGCCATGGGAACCTCATTTCACAGCCCATAGTCCCTTGCAGAACTACACCTGCCTTATGGTAGAGGTTTCCATGGCAACATTTTTGTTCAAGGAACATAGAACTTGAAGAATATGCTACCAGTCTCTTAAATATGTGTGTTGATAGTTGTGGTATTACTATAGTTAATGTACATTTTAGAAAGACAGGTGGCCCCTTGGTGGGCCTTCCAGTGAAGAGCTTTCTATTGAGTTTAGTAGTCACAATGCATCGGATTAGGAAATTAGAGCAATTTTTAGTCTCTTTTTCTTCTCTCTGTCATCCCCTCATTTGACCCTAGAATGGGGTGAAGTAACCCTCAATGACTAGCATTCCCAGAATGATCATTTGTGATACTGCAAAGCTGTGAAGAAAACATGTGTTTCTGATGTCTGGCCAAGCTAAGCAGGCTCTCTTTAAAAGGACAGCATCAATCTTGGAATCCTCTAATGCTATAGAAAATTCTACTAATGGTTCTTCAACCTCCTCCTATATACTTTACTCCTTGGAAGATAACCAGATCCAATAACAAAGCATCAGGAGGATGAGTGAGAATTCATTTTCATATTTCTGATCTGGTGTCTAGTATTTTTACGAACTTTCAGCATTAACAAGCTGACAATTCTTAAAGTGCCCCAAGTTCCTCCTTTGATCGTCATTCGTGTGTGTCATATTACATTTATAACTAAGGCCATGTGGGATGAGTGTGCTATTGCTTTGCAAGAGATAATCTAGGGTCATCATAGTGGTGTTATTATGGTCCTATCCGCTGTTACATGTATCCTCATCCATCAGGATCGTGCTCTTGTTGTTGCAGGTATGCTGGCATGTCGCTGTTCCTGGCAGGTCTCAAAACATGCAGCAGTGGGTTTTGTAGCAGCCTCAGAGGCTGCTCACGTCCTACAGAGGAGCTGAATGGGTGCTATTATGAATGCCAATCATCCTGCACCCACAAGGATATCAAAGGGACTTTTAGAGACCACAAGGCTGCTTTCACAGAAACCCTAATCAGGTCTTCTTCCTTGATCAGGAAAAGGAATGAAGGAAAATGAGTCAGGTTAAAGGAATTAGAACAAGTAAATGAATTCAGAATACATTTATGACAAATTAGCTCAGAGTGCAAATAGACATTTCTTCATCTGATTGAGTGGAAGCATAAGTTAGAAGCCTGTGAGGTCAGCTTCTGCCATCTTAAAGCCTTGGAAACTTAAGTACAGGGTGGTGTGAGAAACTTGTTCCTTGCCCACATATATACAGGGAAGGAAGGAAGGGAGGGAGAGAGGAAGGTAGGAAGGAAGGTAGGAAGGAAGAAAAGAAGGGAGGGAGGGAGGGAAGGAAGGGAAAGAAGGAAGGGGAAGAGGGAGGGAGGAAGGAAAATGAGGAAGGAAAAGGAGGGAGGGAGGAAGAAAAAGGGAGGGAGGGGAAAAGGAAGGAATAGTAAATAAATATAGGCATAGTGAAATGATAAACTTAGTAAGTCAAGTGAGAAAAATGTCACTACAAGAGATGGGTGAAAAAAAATCACAGGTGAATTTCAATGAGAGGAAAGGATAAGCAATAGAGCGGAACCTGTACTGGACCAGCAGTCAGCCAATCTTGGTCTTCTACCTCATCTAACCTCAGTTGCTTTTCTAAATTAAATAGTGGAGCCTGAGCCAAGGTTTTGAAACTCGGTGTTCTGTGAATGCATCTGTTAGTGTAGTGGTGAAGGCTCTCGGGAATTACTCTTGTCTCTGGAACACCTACTTCTACTAGAACAGCTCCACTTTTATATTATGAGTCCTCTAATGAGCTTGTATTAGAAGAAAATGCTTCCTGAGTATAGAAAGTTTTGAAACTATCAGAATCACTGATTTCCTAAATTCTGCCCAAGCTTCTGTGACATTCTATACCCGTCTCTGCTAACCTTATAAAATGATAGATTTTCACCATTGTTTAAATATAGTTATGAAAGTGTTAAACTCATGATCATTGCTCAATTAATATTTCTTGTGTTGAACTGAATTAAAATGAACCATACAAATTCTTTCCCTAAAATGCCAAAGAAATGTATCATGTGAATAATCAGGAAGGCTGGTAACCCACAATAAACCTTGGCCTTGCCCATGGAAAAAAAGCAGATGTGATGGTTAATATTGAATGTCAACTTGATTGGATTGAAGGATGCCAAATATTGTTCCTGGGTGTGTCTGTGCAGGTATTGTCAAAGGAGATTAATTAACATTTGAGTCAGTGGTCTAGGAAAGACAGACCCACCCTCAATTTGGGCGAGCATCATCTAATTAGCGGCCAGCAAAGCCAGAATAAAAGCAGGCAGAATGTGGAAAGATTAGGCTGGTTTAACCTCTGAGCCTACATCTTTCTTCTGTGCTGTATTCTTCCCGCCCTTAAACATCAAACTCCAAGTTCTTCAGCTTTGAGACTCAGACTGCCTTCCTTGCTCCTCAGCTTGCAAACAGCCTATTGTGAGACCTCCCCTTGCAATGGTGTGTTAATACTCCT
Source organism: Cheracebus regulus (assembly GCA_963574635.1). Classification (NCBI taxonomy): domain Eukaryota; kingdom Metazoa; phylum Chordata; class Mammalia; order Primates; family Pitheciidae; genus Cheracebus; species Cheracebus regulus. The sequence goes on along the minus strand of CAUYQU010003495.1, from coordinate 40,661 downwards.
TAATAAACTCCCTTTTATATATACATCTATCCTATTAGTTCTGTCCCTCTAGAGAACACTGACTAATACAGCAGAGTTTGGCCACACCTGGGAGATTTTGTGCAGTTTGGGCCACTGAAGTTCAAGGAAAGATAACAGCCTTAAATCCCAGGGAAGCTGAAGACAGAAAGATACCATAGAGAACCAGAATGCTCAAGGGAATAGGAGCTGGCCAGGCATGCCGGGAAGAGGATACATGAAACCATCAGGGCTTTACCCCTTCAACATGGAGTTTCAAGGAGCTGTGATCAAAGTCTAAAACCAACAAAGAACATACATGAATATAGTGAGCACAAGTTTGTTCATCTAATCCTGTAATGTTATTACAAGGGAACGAATTTTCCTTGCAACTTTAGAGAGATAAGTTTAGGCCAAATGGAAGTCCTGTTTAACATAGAAAGTAGTTTGCTAATATGGTTAATTACTCTCAGAGTTCAAATAAACTGGATACATAAAACTCAAACCAGTGGGACAAATGTAGTCCAACTGATGGGGCCCCTGCCTCCAGCTGAGTTCTGTGTGTGACCTGGCAACTGTGCCTGAGAACACAAGGAGAAGCTCTGTGGCTCACAGACTCCGCCCTCTGGATAGAAGGTTATTCCACAGCTGAGGTAGACCAGTGGCCCTCTCTTGATTAACAAACAATGGACTTCATGCATGACATAGTCTCAGTTTCAGTACCAGACTTCACAATCAACCTACTAAGGGGAGAGGCACATTTTCTCATGATTTTTTTTCTGAAATGATTGTTTACTTTTGCTAAAATCTGGTAGATAATAATTTGGCACCAAAGTTTGTGTGCACATATATGCATATATGAATATATTCATATATGTATATACATGAATATTACATATATGTATATAGTGTGTGTGTGCATGTGCATGCACAAACATTTAGATCAATAGGGCAACATTTTCCAGTGGTCAACCAAGAGCTCTATGATATCCCAGTGTTCTCCAGGTGGATAGACATGGAGATGGCAACACTTCAGTTCAAGGCAGATGTGTGAATTAATACTCAGCTGGGAAACTGCCTGGGTGGTTCCCATTCTGAGGAGCTTTAGATGGTTCTACCCAGGCAGCTGGAACCCTGGGTGAAGGTGGGCTATGCCGGGAAAGGGAGTATAATAAGGTTGTTGATCTAAATAGACACCAGATAATGGGGGTCCTGGGAAGCTCTATTATGCATGTGTTCATTATTTCATAGGTAATGGGACACCACTGAAGATTTTCAAGCATGAGAGAAACATGATTAAATCTGTGTATGAGGATGCTCTCTCCAGACGCTGGGTGGAGAGTGGATTCATTTCAAGTGTGAGGCCAAAGAGATCTCTTGATTTAGAAGTGATTTGTTAATATTGGAGAGAAAAAAAATTAGGGCCTGAATTTATAACAATAACAATGGAATTGGAGAGAAAAGATAGGAGAGACTTTAGACCATCTTCTACTCCCTCCCAATAAGCTCTATTTTTTTTTTCTTTTTTCTTTTTTCTTTTTTTTTGTTTTGAGACTGAGTCTCACTCTGTTGCCCAGGTTGGAGTGCAGTGGTGCAATCTTGGCTTACTGCAACCTCCGCCTCCCGGGTTCAAGCAATTCTCATGCCTCAGCCTCCTTAGTAGCTGGGACATGTGCCACCATGCCCACCTAATTTTTATATTTTTAATAGAGATGGGATTTCACCACGTTGGCCAGGCTAGTCGAAAACTCCTGACCCCAAGTGATCTGCCTGCCTTGGCCTCCCAAAGTGCTGGGATTCCAGGTGTGAGCCACCGCGCCTGGCCCCAGTAAGCTCTTTCAGTTTGCACTTGTTTCTCAATAAGCAGAGAATGGTGCTAATAAAAGACAGGTAGATTGGTGAACTTTGTTTATTTGTTTTCCACCAGCTTTCATCTGCTCTTCTTTTACTACTTGCAACATTAGTCTTTTAGATAAGGGGAAAGAAAGAAAGAAAGAAAACTTACTCTGTTTCCTTAAAAGCAAACTAGCTAATAGGTTATAAATGAGCTGCATTTATTTTTTCTTCACTAATGCAGGATTTTCTGCAATGAATTTTGTCAGGAAGATTAATTAAACCATACTAGCAGTCACTGGGAATAGTAACAAGAAACATGTTAAACAGATTCTTGCTAGGCAGTTTTCCCCTCGCCATTGTTACTTCTTCTAACCTTTGCAATGCACTTTCTCAACTGAATATACGGTCTATGTACCAGGGAATTATTCAAGTATGAAGTTACATACATCTTACAAACATAAAAGCTTCACCCTCTGGCACATGTAAGAGGAACAGAGGTTCCTGTAGAAATGTAGAAAATGGTCACTTTCAGTCTAGTGTGAAGACGAAGTTAAAAATATCTAGATCGAACTCCATACCCAGTCTTTAAATAAATAACCATAAGTCACAAAAGTCAAAGTTGAATGCATATTGCTTTTCCTTAAGAATAAAACAAAAAGATATTTATTATGAAATAAACCTATCAAAGCTCCAAATCCAATAAAAAGGCAGGTTGCATTGTGAAGCTAGAACTTCTCTTCCTGTTTGTCCTATGACACTTACTAATTGAAAAGTTTTCGTGGTATATTTGAGCATATCTGAATGGCAAGGAACAGAAAAAAGACTTTTCCACCCCAAACCTGCTCAGGTTATTAGCATTCCCTCTGCTTCTGCTTTCCTCTTTTTCTCCCAATATAACATCTCATGGCTTAAGATGAAAAGACTTATTGGATTCTCTGTTGTCAATTGGCCAAGTCCTCTCTGGGGTCCTTTCTGTCAAGATCCTCGGATTCCATTTGAATTTAAAACAGACCCGTAGGCTTGGGAAACGTGGCAGCACTGTGTTCAGGGAAACAGAGAAAGAGTTATTTAAAAAAAAAAAACTTACAAGATCTTCATTCCCAAGGCCAGTTAGGGGAAAACTGGCAGATGTTTCAGAGTGTTTATAATCAACTAACTACATATAGGAGATCCAGAAAGGATGTGATCACTTAGGACAGCAATTATTGAATGTACACACTGTATTTCTCAGCTGAATTTTTTCTAAATCTAATGGACCAAGTCGTTTAAGGCATCATGCATTATGTAGCTCAGTGACATTTGGGCTATTGGAGCAAGACTCTTTTGATTTGGTAGAATATCTGGCTGTGTCTTCCTGTATTTCAAAGAATTATGATTTTAATCTCTTTTTGTTAAAATCTAGAAGAAATGATCTTTTCAAGAAGTTACTTTTTTAAAAATTTTTGTGGAATCTCAACTGCCAAATCAGTGGGCTAATATTAAAATATTTTAAATTGTGTGATATGGTAGAAAAAGCAAGGAAGAGAAAATAATTCAGTCATTTAAAAAGGGAAGGAAGACATAATACATAGGATGAAAGCAATCGTTGCTAATAAATGCCTGCAGGACTTATAAAAAAAATTTAGGTATAAAGAATACATTCAATTATAAGAATTTTCTCCCGTAAGAATGTGTGTATTTCTTCTTTTTTAATTTACTGCTACTCAAATTATCTTTTAAGATGATTAGGGACTGGTGTGAGTGTTTATATTTAATTTTCCTTGTAATATTATCTAGACTGATATTTGTCTCCTTTTATTGACAGAGCTATAAAGAAAATAAAACAATGTGAATTTCCTTGTCTTTTTATGTATACTTAATTCCAACTGATTTTACTGACAAGAGTACATTTAGGAGAATTCCCCCAATATTCCACCCATAAAACTGTCCCTACAATCTATCTAGTCTCCTGATGGCCCACCCCATTCATTAGCTTTATTCTTTCTAGACTACCATGGACTGTGCATCCCCACTCCTTAAATGTCCCTTCCTTCCTCCTCTCTAGAGAATTCACACCCCATCCAGACCTAGACCACTAGGCTCTCTGATGACTAATTACTTTGTATTTCATGTATTGCATCGTTAATATTTTTCACTACCTAATTACTTTATCACATCAATATTTGCTGCTTCCTCCTCTAGACTGTAAGTTCCTATGTTCAGGAATACTGTCTTCTATCACTTCTGTACTTTGGTACACACTAAGCACTTAACCCAAGTCTCCCAAATCCTATTTTGTGAAAGAATTTTCCCCAGAATAAAAGAAAAAATTATAATAATGTTGTGAGCTAGTCACTAAGCTCCATTTGTCTGATATTTTTATTCTCAGATAATGATCTCTTGAATTTTTAGTGTCAGAATTTCCTTTATGGGGCTGGGTATGGTGGCTTATGCCTGTAATTCCAGCACTCTGGGAGACTGAGGTGGGTGGATGATGAGGTCAGGAGTTCAAGACCAGTCTGGCCAACATAGTGAAACCCTGTCTCTACTAAAAAAAAAATACAAAAAATTAGCCAGACATGGTGGTGTGCACTTGTAACCCCAGCTACTTGGGAGGCTGAGGCTGGAGAATTGCATGAACCTGGGAGGCGGAAGTTGCAGTGAGCCAAGATCGCACCATTGCCATCTAGCCTGGGCGACAGTGCGAGACTCCGTCTCAAAAAAAAAAAAAAAAAAAAAAAAAAAAAGAATTTCCTTTATGGAAATAAAGTATAGTGATTTTAAATAGCAGAATTGTTGTTTTCACTTTTCTTAATAAAATAACAACTCCATGCCAGTCCCTCAAATCTTTTGAAACTGAAATCCCAGTGCCTGCGAACCACTGGTTGACAATTCATCCCCAGCAGGCCATGATAATTGACCCCTCTGGAGACCTCCCGTAGAACTCATTAACCATTCAGTGAGGCTGTGTGGTTCTTTATGCTCTTATATATTTCCCTGTACCTGCAGCTAATTTAGAGCCCTATTTTATACTTATTTTTTCTTCTTTGTGGCACCTATTTATGATCACAATGTTGACAGCAAATCTCAAAAATATGCTTGTTGAAAAATTGAGTATTCAGAATTATTCCAAATTTGGGGACCTAAAAGAAATCACCGATTTGGGTGGATTAGTTTATATTAAGGGAACTAAGATTGTATATTCAGACAGCAAAAATAGCAAAATTATGATAAACTCTCTAAATTGTACGTTAGAATGTATTTATAGAAAGGTATCAAAAATCACACTGATTTGAAAAGTCCTTTGTAATATCCTTCTATAAAAGCTTAAGGAAAGAAAGAAGAGTATGTTTGCAGGACACTTTCATTTTCTAGTGAATTCTGTGACTGTAAAACCTTGTTTTGGTTCCAATGCAGCATTCTTTTTATTCCTTATTAGGCATATAAAATAGTACTTTACTTCCTGTGTATGTAAACATAAGTTTTAACATGATTTTTAAAATCAAGTACTTTTCTATTTTCTTCAATTTATGTCTTGCTATCAGTTTCATTCTTACAAATATTCTTAGTCCACGAAACATATTTTCTGCTGAGCACTGTGAAATTTAATTCAGAAGTAGTGCTTTATTGAGGCTTCGTTTTTGTGACCTTTCCAGTCCTGTGTTGGTGACATATTGGTCCTCTGTCTTCAGTGCTTTGTGAATCTAATAGATAGGATGGAATGGGTCAGATAATGAAAGTCCCTGGTACATTAACTTTCAATTTCATGAATGTCTGAATATTGCAGAGAAGATGAATAGCAACACTTCCTTTGCGTTTACATTTTAACATTTATAAGCTAGTTAAATTTCCCTTGTATTATCAGCAGCATAGTTCTAGTCTACCATATTAACACACACATTTATATTTTTGAGCAGTGGCATAAGAGTTTAAAATAATTTATAAACCACAGAGCAGGCAACTTACAAATGCATGCTACTAAAAGAGATGAATAAATAGGGGTTTCATTTCATATGAGTTATAGCATATGGAGTATACGCTGAAAAGCCTCCTTTATTTCTCTTTGTTTTGCTGACATAAGAGGAGAGTTGGGGTGCATAGTCAGTCATATGACTGATCTATCATTAGGTAGTTACAGTCATCCCCAAAAGCAGTGTTATTGTTTTGAAGAAGCATTTATCTTCTCTAAAGACATTATAGCAAGTGTAGCCATTTGAAAGAATCTGTTGAAATAGACTAGTCTCTGGATGAGGCTTAAAAGCACTGGAGTGATAAGAATTATAAGAGGAGCCTGAGTCGTTAGGCGAGGACAAGGATGAGAAGGCACACAGCTGTTCAATTGTTGGGGTTCGGACACTGATATGTGCACTCATTTGTATTCCCTTGGGTTATTTTATAGGCATTGCATCATCTGTTCTTGCCTTAGTCTGGTCTCACCACTGTATTTATAGCAACCATTCTTATGAAATATGGCCAGAATTAGACAATACAGTTTGGCCTTTCAGACTGTGCTTGATATTCTAGCTGTCTTTGAACAGTTGCACTACTTTGCCATGGTGGGAGAGCTGCTTTTGAGACTTGAGATTATGCCCTAAATGAGAAATGTAGTCATTGGCTTGATTCAGTGGGAAACTGTGACATGGAAACTCCATCTAATCTGGACTCCATAAGTATGTAATTAAATGTAAATAGTACTATACGTTTTTATCTTTTGACACAGAAATGAAAAATGAGGCTGGGCGCAGTGGTTCGTGCTTGTAATCCCAGCAATTTGGGAGGCTGAGGTGGGCGGATCACTTGAGGTCAGGAGTTTGAGACCAGCCTGGCCAACATGGCGAAACTCCATCTATACTAAAAATACAAAAATTAGCTGGGTGTGATGGTGGGTGCCTGTAATTCCAGCTACTCGGGAAGCTGAGGCAGGAGAATCATTTGAACCCAGGAGGCAGAGGTTGCAGTAAACTGAGATCACACCACTGTACTCCATCCTGGGCAACAGAGCAAGACTCCATCGAAAAACAAAGCAGAGAAATGAAAAATGAGTCTATCTGAGATAGGGAATATTTGAGATTGTGCAGTGTTTGTTGTGTTTGGACCAGTTTCATCATCTAGTTTCTTTGAGAAGCTGTTAGCCTCTGGCTCCAGTTCAGCCTCTCCCATAGTGATATCTGCCCTGTCAAAGGGGGCATCAGTTTCCTCACTTGCTATTTCATTAAAACAATTATGGAGGAGCCTTTCTCTCCAGCTCATCTTACTTCACTCCATGCATGCAGCCTCCAATCATGATGATCTGTGTATGCCTTTACCCTCTTTAGAGCTGTGGAGTGACCTCAGTCATCCGTTACAGAGGTCACTATTGGCAGAAGCTTAGTGGCTTGGCTTTCCACTTTCCTGCCATGCCGTTTCTGTTTACGGCAGTTGAGGGCCATTCCTCAACTTCTCAACTTTGCTCTCTTCTATTCCACATCACAAACACCTGAGCTGACAGCCCCCATGCCACTTAGATTCTGGCAAGTTGGGCCAATGAACACAGGAGGGAGACTGGGGAGAAGGAAGGAGAAGCTGAGGTATTTCTTTCCCTCCCACTGTCTCGGGCATCACCTCCTTGTCTCCAGCTCTCTCTAGATAGGTCCTCTAAGGTTCCAGATTATGCTTCGTGACTGAGGCCTTTGGTCCTCATCACCTCACACCTGCCTTCTGCCCCTCACTCCTAAAGGTAACTGCAGTCTCCCACTATGCTTACGTGCATGTTCAATTACTGTTCACATAAGGTGACTCACCTCTTCCATTACCTGTGTAAACAAGGCTTGGCATCAGCTTTACTCTTTTTAAATACATAGCGTGGTTTCTATTACCCTAGTTAAAACCTACTATATCCATTTGCTGTAATACTTCATCTACATCCTACCTCTCAACCCCACTGATCTCAAGGCAGGCTAAACCCAGAATTTCTCATGAAGCTGATTCCTTCAGCCACATACACTCATCAATGAATATATGCCCCCTTTTTAGTTGGTTAGTATGCAGATTCAGAAAGATTACTATTCCACATTCTTTTTATCTAGTGCCCATGGCCAGAAATTATCTGCCTACTTATGGACTTTTAGAGTCCTTTGTACTTACATTAAGACATGCCAATTCTGCTTTAAATCCATTATAGATGCTCCTTGGTGCTTGAAGGTGACATATCACAATAAACTCATCATAAGTTGAAAATATAAGTTAAAAATGCACTTAATATGCTTGACCTACCAAACATCACAGCTAAGCCTGGCTACCTTAAACATGCTCAGGACACTTACATTTGCCTATGGTTGTGCAAAATAATCTAATACAAAGCCTATTTTACAGTAGCATTGAATATGCCATGTAATTGATTGAATACTGTACTGAAAGTGAAAAAAAGAATGGCTATGGATACGTTTAGTTTTCACTGAATGCAAATCACTTTTGTACCATAGTAAAATTGGAAAGCATTAGGTCTGAACCAATGTAAATGTGGGACCATCTGCGTTTAAAAACACGTTTTCTCAACCTTGCTATATTATAAGCTCTTCAAACTCAGTCACTGTATCTTTTCTGTCTATATCCCTCATGGCTCTAGCCCAATTTCAGGTACATAATAAGTGCTCAAAAATATTTGACAAATGAGCAAATGGCAAATTCCAATCCAAAAATGAAGTTTATATCAAAATACTGCTTTGTTAATAATGATAGCATTTTGCTCATTGCTGGGAAGAATCCAAAAGAAAAACAGAAGGGATGTGTTTCTCTAAAAAACTTGAGCAAATTGGACTACATATATAAAAAGCATATACTACAAACAATATGCTGGTAGACATGTTGAGAATTTCAATATGTTCTTCCTAGAGATAGACTCACAGTTGAGTTAACAAGAGTATTAACTAAATAATCGTTTTCTTGTATTCTGGTGGTGAATTTGTTTCTTGTTATATAAGTGGATACCATTGGTTGTTGTGGTCTACTCAGCGTCTGCTCCCTTATGCCTCCTTCCTAAGTACGTCCTTCTCAAAGCTCCTGTCTTCTGGGTAAGACGGCATTCTTCTCAGCAAAGGATTGGGCATGTGCTAGTCCAAACCAACCAGGAAAGTTCCATTCTCCTTATGTCTGGGTTATCTAAATGGTTTAGATAACTCAAACATAAGCCAATTCACTCATGGCACTCCTCTGGCCAAGCTGGACAGAAATTGGCTTAAGAAAGGGCATATGACTTCATTTAGATCAGTGGGACTTAGGAGAAACCCAAAGACTTCTGAGGAAACTGCTGGAACAAAGTTTTCTGTCCTCTTTTACACTGCGTGGCATGCAGATATGAAGCTTAGACCTGCTGCAACCATCTTTGCTTCCACAATGGCAGCAGAGGGACAGAAGTTAACTGGGTCCTTGGAAATACACTGGAGTGTCTGTCTCTTAAATTTTGATGAGGTCTACTCCTACTGCTAGGCTTCCCTATTTTATGAGGCAAACCCTTTGAGTAGGGTTTTCTTTTAAAGCATTTCAAAGCATCTCAACTGTAATGCCACCCTAAGAATTGAAATACTCGGAGAGATCCAAGATGGCTGCATAGCAGCAGCTCAGGATTGTAGCTCCCAGTGAAAGGGCAGAGAATGAGTGGATGCTGCAATTGCAGACAAATTTTTGATGCCCACAAACTGGGAGATCCCCGGCAAAGGAGCCACATGGGTCGCCAGTGCGACTCTTTTGGCCGGCACGGCTGTTTTGCCGGCGCCCCGGCGCAGCGCTTCTCAGTGTGGAGTGTACGGGACTGGGTGCCCTTTTAGTCAGGCTCGGCTGGTCCCAATCCCACAAGGAGAACAGCAATTGAAAGGGCTGAGGACTGAGAGTTTCACAGCAAGCACAGCCGAACCCAGGAAGACCTAGCTATGTGGGGAAGGAGGGTCCACTGAAGGAAAACTAAGAAACAGAAAAAACATCATCACCAACAAGCCAGACGTCCACTCAGAGACCCAATCTGAAAGTTGGCAATTACAAAGACGACAGGTGGATAAATCCACAAAAATGGGAAGAAACCAGTGCAAAAAGGCTGAGAACGCCAGAAATCAGAATGCCTTTCCTCCTACTGGGGATCGCAGCTCCTCATCAGCAAGAGAACAAGGCCTGACGGAGGATGAGTGTGATGAACTCACAGAATCAGGCTTCAGAAGGTGGATAATAAGAAACTTCTGTGAGCTAAAAGAACATGTTCTAACCCAATGCAAAGAAACGAAGAACCTTGAAAGAAGGTTTAACGAAATGCTAATGAGAATGGACAACTTAGAGAAGAATATAAGGGAATTGATGGAGCTGAAAAACACAACACAAGAACTTCGTGAAGCATGCACAAGTTTCAACACTCGAATTGACCAAGCAGAAGAAAGGATATCAGAGGTCGAAGATCAACTCAATGATGAGCCTTTCTGGCCAGAAGGAACAGCTTCCTAATCCCCAGTGGTGGCAACATCTTCTCCCTGACCCACAATGCCATCAGCCTCTCCACCTTTGTCTAAGAAGGCAAACCTGGCACTGCCTGAGGCAAGAGTGTTGGCCTCCCATGAGGCAGTTTCCAGGCCAGGCAATGTTGATTCTCCTCAGGACTCACCCCTAACACACCTGTTTGCTTCTGTATCTATAACTAGACTAAAGTTCTGGCAGGCCCCTAGAGGTAAGGTTCAGACTGTGACCTACAGGGAGCTACACTGCACTCCAAAAGAACTGCTTTTCTCATTTATGTAAGAAAAAATCTAGAGAACTGGCATGGGGATTGATATTAAGGGTCTGGGATAATGGTGGAAGGAACATAAAGTTTGGTCAAGCTGAATTTATTGATTTTGGTCTACTAAGTAGGGATCCTGCATTTAATGCTGCAGCTTGGGAAGTTATAAAAGGTTCTAATCATTTACTTGCTTTGTTGGCTGAAATGTGGATCAAAAGGTGGCCCACTGTGAGTGGGTGGGAAACGCTTGATCTCTCTTGGGTTAATGTAGAGGATGGGATCCAAAGGCTTAGGGAGAGTGGGATGCTAGAGTGGATGAGTCACTTTAGACCTACTCATCCCAGCTGGGAGGGCCCAGAAGATACATCCTTCACCAACACTTTGTGGAGTAGATATACGAGGGCAGCACCTGCATCCTTGAAGAGCTCTGTGATTGGTCTTCTCTGTATTCCAGATATAATAGTGGAAACCACAGTCACCCAACTACAAAATTTAAATGCAATGGGAATAACTGGATCTCCAGGTGGCAGTGGCCAAGTGGTGACACGCAACTATCAAAGGCAAGGTGGGCATAGCTGCTGTAATGGACAGCAGAGGCAAGGTGACATTCAGAATAACCTGACTCGTGTAGAGCTCTGGCACTGGCCAATTAATCACGGTGTTCCTAGAAGTGAAACTGATAGAAAGCTTACTGCATTCTTAATTTATGAGAGCAGAAAACTTCCAGGATGTTTGAACAAAAGACTAATTTGAATTATAAAAACAGAATCACAGCTCCTCAAACAATCCAGACTTTACCAGTTTACACACCTAGAAACCCTAAAATAAAGGAAGGCTGGGTCCCCTTGAGGAGGGACCCTACTACACTACCAGCAATTTATACTGTTATTGTTTCTCCCACCCTTCCCCAAGGAAACCTCTAGCCTTTAACAGGGTAACTGTGCACTGGGGAAAGGGAAATGATCAGACATTTTGGGGACTACTGGACACTGCCTCTGAGCTGACATTGATTCCAGGGGACCCAAAATGTTATGTGGTCCTCCAGTTAATGTAGGGGGTTATAGAGGTCAGGTAATTAATGGAGTTTTAGCTCAGGTCCAATTTACAGGGGCTCCAGCGGGTCCCCAGACTCATTTTGTGGTCAATTCCCCAGTGCCAGAGTGTATAGTTGGCATAGATATACTTAGCAGCTGGCAGAACTCCCACAGTGGAGCCTTGACTGGCTATAATGGTGGGAAAGGCTAAATGAAAGCCATTAGAGCTGCCTCTACCTAGAAAAATAGTAATTCAAAGATAATATTGCATCCCTAGAGGGATTGCAGAGATTAGTGCCATTATCAAGGATTTGAAAGACGCAGGGGTGGTGATTCCCACCACATTCCTGTTCAACATTTGGCCTGTGAGGAAGACAGATGGATCTTGGAGAATGACAGCAGATTATCACAAGCTTAACCAAGTGGTAACTCTAGCTACAGCTGCTGTACCAGATGCGGTTTTATTTCTTGAACAAATTAACACATCTCCTGATATCTGGTATGCAGCCATTGATTTAGCAAATGCCTTTTTTTTCATTCCCATCCATAAGGCCCACCAGAAGCAATTTATCTTCAGTTGGCAAGGCCAGCAATAGACTTTCACTGTCCTACCTCTGGGTTATATCAACTCTCCAGGTTTATGCCATAATCTTGTTTGCAGAAATCCTGGTTGCTTTCCCCTTCCACAAGATATCACACTGGTCCATTATATTGATGACATTATGCCAACTGGATCCAGTGAGAAAGAAGGAGCAAACACTGGACTTACTGGGGTGACATGTGTTTGCCAGAGGATGAAAAATAAATCTGACCAAAATTCAGGGAACTTCTACCTCAGTAAAATTTCTCTGGTCCAGCAGTGCAGGGCCTGTCAAGATATTCCTTCTAAGGTCAAAGATAAGTTGCTGCATTTGGCCTCCCCTACAACCAAGAAAGAGGCACAACATCTAGTAGGACTGTCTGGATTTTGGAGGCAACACATTCCTCATTTGGGTGTGTTACTCTGAGCCATTTATCCAGTGACCCAAATGGCTGCAAGTTTTGAGTGGAGTCCAGAACAGGAGAAGGCTCTGCACCAGGTCCAGGCTGCCGTGCAAGCTGCTCTGCCACTTGGGCGATATAATCCAGAAGATCCAATGGTGCTTGAGGTGTCAGCAGCAGATAGGGATGCTGTCTGGGGCCTTTGGCAGATCCCCATAAATGAATCACAGCAAAGGCCTCGAGGATATTGGAGCAAGTTCCTACCATCTTCTGCAGATAACTACTCTCCTTTTGAGAGATAGCTCTTGGCCTGTTACTGGGTTTCAGTAGAAACTAAATGTTTGATGATGGGTCATCAAGTCACCATATAACCTGAACTGTCTATCATGAATTGGGTGCTTTCTGACCAATGTAGCCATAAAGTGGGGAATGCACAGCAGCATTCCATCATCAAATGGAAGTGGTATGTATGTAGTCGAGCTCAAGCAGGTACTGAGAACACAAGTTACATGAGAAAGTGGCTCAAATGCCCATGTTCCCCACTCCTGCGACCCTGCCCTCTCTCCCCTAGCCTGCACCAATGGCCTCATGGGGAGATCCCTATGATCAGTTGACAGAGAAAGAGATGACTAGGGCTGGTTCACAGATGGTTCTGAGTGATATGCAGGCACCACCTGAAAGTGGACAGCTGCAGCACCAAAGTCCCTTTCTAGGACATCCCTGAAGAACAGCGCTGAAGGAAAATATTCCCTGTGGGCAGAACTTTGAGCAGTGCACCTGGCTGTGCACTGTGCATGGAAGGAGAAATGGCTAGATGCATGATGATATACTGATTCATGGGCTGTGTCCAGTCATGTGGCTGGATGATGAGGGACTTGAAAGAAGCATGACTGGAAAATCAGTAATAAAGAAATTTAGGAAAGAGGTATGTGGATGGATTTCTCTTGAGTCATCAAAAACTGTGAAGATATTTGTGTCTCATGTAAGTGCCCACCAAAGAATGACCTCAGCAGAGGAGGACTTTAATAATCAAGTGGATAGGATGACCCGTTCTGTGGACAACTCAACCTCTTTCTCAGACAGCTCTGTCATCACCCAATGAGTCCATGAACAAGTGGCCACGGTGGCAGGGATGGAGGTTACGCATAGGCTCAGCAACATTGACTTCCATGCACCAAGCCTGAGCTGCCTGTGGCCACTACTGGGTGTGCAATTTGCCAGCAGCAAAGACCAACACTGAGCCCTCAAAATGGCACCATTCCTTGGGCTGATCAGCCAGCTACCTGGTGGCAAGTTGATTATACTGGACCTCTTTCATAATGGAAAGGGCAGAGGTTTGTCATCACCTGAATAGATGCTTACTGTGGATATGGATTTGTCTATCCTGTATTCAGTGTTTCTGCCAAAACTACCATCCCTGGACTCACGAAATGCCACGAAATGCCTTATCCACCTTCATGCTATTCCACACAGCATTGCCTCTGACCAAGGCACCTGTACTTTACAACCAAAGGAGTGTGGCAGTGAGCTCATGCTCATGTTCACTGGTCTTATCATGTTCCCATCACCCTGAAGCACCTGCATTGATAGAACAGTGGAATTGCCTTTTGAAGTCACAATTACAATTCCAACTAGGTAACAATACTTTGCAGGGCTGGGGCAAAATTCTCCAGAAAATTGTGTGTGTTCTGAATCAGCATCCAATATACGGTACTGTTTCTTCCATAGCCAGGATTCATGGGTCCAGTAGTCAAGGGGTGGAAATGGAAGTAGCACCACTCACTGTCACTTCCAGTGACCCACTAGCAAAATTTTTGCTTCCTGTTCCTGTGACATTACATTCTACTGGCCTAGAGGTCTTAGTTCCAGAGGGAGGAATGCTGCCACCAGGAGACACATCAATTCCATTAAACTGGAAGTAAAGATTGCCACCTGGACACTTCAGGCTCCTCCTACCTCTACGTCAACAGGCTAAAAAGAGAGTTACAGTGTTGGCTGGGGTGACTGACCCAGACTATCAAACTGAAATCAGTCTACTGCTCCACAATGGAGGAGAGGAAGAGTATGTGTGGAATACAGGGGATCCCTTAGGGCATCTCATAATGTCACCATGCTCTGCGATTAAGGTCAATGAGAAACTACAACAACCCAATCCAGGCAGTACTACAAATGGTGCAGACCCTTCAGGAATGATGATTTGGGTCACTCCACTGGGTGAAAAACCATGAGCTGTGGAGGTGCTTGCTGAAGGCAAAGGGAATACAGAATGGATAGTAGAAGAAGGTAGTCACCAATACCAGCTATGATTATATGACCAGTTGCAGAAACGAGGGCTGTAATTGTCATATTTCCTCCTTATTTTGTTAGGAGCATGTTTGTGCATGCATATACTTGTGCCAAGAAAAATTTACATTTTATTTCCTTTCCTTTTCCTTTATCATGTTACATAAGTTATATTAACTTCATATCAACATTTAAGTGTTGTTAACTTTATGTAATACCATTTAGGTTAAAGATCAGTGTGCTTCTCTTTGTACGAAGGTTAGCTGTATTATGTTAGGCATAATTATGATCTTGTTGTCTTTATTGGAAGATTAGATCTATAATTTCAGGAGATGTGTATGGCTTCAAGTTGACAAGGGATGGACTTCTGATGGTTAATATTAAGTGTCAACTTGATTGGATTAAAGGATGCAAAGCACTGTTTCTGGGTGTGTCTGTGAGCATGCTGACAAGGGAGACTAACATTTGAGTCAATGGACTGGGAGAGGCAGACCCACCTTCAGTCTGGGTGAGCACCAGCTAATCAGCTGCCAGTGCAGCTAGAATAAAAACAAGCATAATGTGGAAGGCCTAGACTGAATCTTTTGACCTCCATCTTTCTCCTGTGCTGAATGCTTCTTGCCCTCAAACATCAGATGCCAAGTTCTTAAGGTTTTACACTCGGACTTGTACCAGTGATTTGCCAGGGGCTGTCAGGCCTTTGGCCACAGGCTGAAGGTTGCCCTATCAGCTTTTCTACTTTTGAGGTTTGGGTATGTGGACTGACTTTCTGGCTCCTCAGCTTGCAGACAGCCTATTGTGAGACTTTGCCTTGTGATGGTGTGAGTCAACTCTCCTGATAAACTTCCCTTCATATAAACACCCATCCTGTTAGCTCTGTTTTATTAGAGAACGCTGACTAATACACAGGCCCAACATCTGAGTGTATATACCTTTCATCTATAAGCTCACAAGACAACTATCAGTGTGCATGTCGCAAGCTCTATACTCTAAGCAAATCTGTACTATGGACACATTAAGTAATTTGAACAAGGATCACGGGCAGAAAGTATATTCAGTTTTAGCCTATTAGGCTCTATCTAGTATGCCATGCTGTTATCCGAAGCCAGTCCTAGCAGTTGAGCTATTTCTATGCAGGAAAATACAAAACACAAAAAGGAATTATGCAAAGAAAGATCATTTGTTTTCCTTGAAGCTTTTCAAAATATTTATTATAATTAGATGGAGAAAAGTCTTTTTTTTCTAAATCAAGTTGATTGTTTTGGAGGAAATTTTTCTTAACCTCTGATTATACTAACATCTATATATTAGCAGATCAGTTCTTATAAAGTAATTTTACATGCTTAAGAGAAAAAATTTATTTAACAACACAAATATTATTTGAAATTGGTTATTAAAGATTAAAACTATTCAAATGGGTTGTAATTACTCAATTAAATGTCTTTAGTTTCAAAAGAAAGTCATAAATAATTGAAGTATACTTTAATTTATTCTAGCATTTTTAACATTCTTCTTTTCCCCTATTAAGAACAACTTTCATGTTTTGTTTTCACTGAATTCTCTATCTCCTCTGCTGGTAGAGGAGATAGATCTCCCACTCTTTCCCATCTCTTCTTTTTCTGCGAGTAAAATGTGGCTTAAAAACGTTTTGGTTATTTGTTGATGTAAAATCAACTTTACTAAAACTTCCTATTAATATGAATAAATGTAATGTGATGGTAAATACCCTGGACTTTGGTTTTCTTTGTCTTTGCACTGAGCTGTGTAATAGTGCTAGGATGACTAACCTCTCTACCTTTACTCTAGTGTAAAAAAGGAATTAAAATATTCATTCCAAAACTTACTGTGATAAACATTAAATATGTGTCCTCATAGATTTTGTGCAGTAAAACAATCATTGCCTGTGATAGATTCTTATTTCCCATGTGAATATTTGATTTTTAATGCTTTTGACTATCCAGGTAAATAGCAATTGTTGATTTTGACATAAGTAATAATCACAGAGGTTTAAATATTGTATTTTTCTAGGGGTGAATGTTGGAGAATCACGCTAATTTATCAGGATTAAATTCATGATGTTTTTCTGCTGTAAAAGTTTTTAAATTGCTGTCTTTTGGTCATACTGAACCCCAAATATCAAAGTTCTTATCTAAATTATTTCATGCTCTGAAGAAATTTTAAATCAATTATTAGTATTATCAAATATTTCTAAAAGAAAAGAATAAACAATCTGAACTGAATTATGTATCTGAGATGTCCTTATGGATAGGTTATTCATTTTTGACCTTCTTAAAGATTCTCTCATGCTAATACCAAATAATAGAAAAGATATCAGATATCTTATTTATAGAATTTTCAGCATTTTTCCAGTTTTTTTTTAAATGAAAATTATAATTCTCTAGTCTACTAAAATCATAGGATTAGATTGTGGAAACACTTAACATTACTGAAATTACATTCAAAAAGTTAAGTTTATATATTTTTCTTCTTTATATATAATAACTATTTTAGTCAGTAATATTACTTGAAAAATATGTTCTCTGATGAAGTGACTTCAGGTTGTAGTAGTAACTGGTCTAGCAGCATTCTGAACTTGTCAGTGAGTAGTCAAGTACTAAACTAAATCAAGTGAAATTACATTTCCAAGTATCCATCCACCACTCCTAAACTAATAGCCCATTATTTCAATTCTGTTTACTAGTGAACAGAATTTTGTTCCTACTATACGAGTAGACTTCCTGTGGTTATGAGCATACATAAGCTTTCATCACACTCTCTATCAAGTAGCCTAATGAAGCTGGGGAGAAGTATCATTATGGTGCTGAATTGCCTTTTCCTGATGGGATGAAAATTCTCTTCTAATAATTACTTAAGAGATAGGTAATGAAAATAAGAAAGTATTAGTTTAATTTTCCTTAAAAGGAAATATTTTTAGCAAGAATGAACTGTCTTTTTTATCTCATTTTCCTTAATTCTTATTAGGGTATATCATGGCCCATGTTATTAAGTTCATGGTTCAATTTAGAAATGAGAAATGTGCTTTTAAGGTACCTTAAAAAGTTATACTTTTCTTGCACTAAGTCTCATTTGTATCATATCTAATATTAAAATAATATTTTTACATAGTTTATACATGTGAAAATGATTTCAGTACTGCAAAGCCCTATATAAATGGGCAGGCACTCAATGACAGTTTTAAATTTTACCTCACAACTAATTAAGGTTTATTTTTTAAAAAACTCATCAAAATAATAATAATAAATCAATTAAGATAGAGAGACTTCAGAAGAATAATATCAAAAAGAAAAGGAAGAGTTCAGGTTAGTATTTCTGGGGGATAATTATAACTGGAAATTAAAGATAGTGTATCTTCATTTTAAAGTAAAGTAATCAAAAAGCTTCTGCTTTAAAATCCAATTAATTATGGAAAAAGAGTGAGTCACTTTTGATGCTTTCCTGTTCCTTACATTTGACATCAAATAAACAATTATTTGCCAACTCTTGTTAATCTTACCTCCTTCACATCTTTCAAATCATCCAGCATCCTGTTAATCAAGACAATAACAATCCTGTTATCACTACCATCTCTAATCTTTACTCATGAATCATTCTCCTGGTGACATTTCTACCTTCATATATGCTCTCTCTTCCATATGTTCTTCCATTTCCCAGAGTTATCCTCTGAAACACAAAACTCTTCTTGTCACTGAATTAAGAAGTTTCTGCTCGTACAGCAACATTTGCTTACCATTTTGATACTATTTATTACACAGTAGTCATAGATTTATTGTCTAGCTTGCCACTGTGATTTTCTCAAAGACAAAGCCAACATTATATTTTGCTGTGCATCTCCAGAGTGTGTTGCTATACTAGGAGCATATTAATTGGTGGATGAATCCGTTTGGAATAAATTCAATGGATCATGTAGTTCTACCAAGCAAAGGCCAGCAGACAGATTCCCTCTTTTTTTCTTTCCTGTTAATTTTATTCACTTACAGGCCAGTCGTGGTGGCTCACAACTGTAATCCCAGCACTTGGGGAGGCTGAGCCAGGTGGGACCTGAGGTCAGGAGTTTGAGACCAGCTTGGTCAACATGGTGAAACCCTGTCTCTACTAAAAATACAAAATAAATAAATATATAATCAAGTGTGGTGGTGCATGCCTGTAATCCCAGCTACTCAGGAGGCTGGGGCAGGAGACCTGCTTGAATCTGGGAGGCGGAGGTTGCAGTGAGCCAGGCCCATGCCATTGCACTCCACCCTGGGCAACAAGAACAAAATTCCATCTCAAAAAAAAAGAAAAAGAAAAGGAGTAGCATCAGAGCATTTTGTTCTGTGTGTTAAATAGAACTCTGTCGAATGCTGTATCTAAAGAAAAAAATATACTGTAATGATAAAGTGTTTATTGTGTGTCAAGCACTGGTCTTTATACTTAATGAACTCAGGTATGAGACCCTATTGGGTAGATATGGATACTATCATCTCCATTACACAGAAGAAAATCAAGGTACAAATAGTTTCAGCAATTTACTGAAGGTCACATACAAAGGGGAAAACTGAAAGGATGAACTCACAAAGTATAGGTGTAGCATCCTTAGGCTTAACCATTCTACAGTGTCTCAATTTCTGAGGCACCAGATACACGTTCAGGAAATAACAAACATGTATCCTCTCTTTGGTCTCCTTACTACAAATGCCTTTTAAACTTGTGTCGTTAAATATTTATTAACTAGCTATCCTTCAACTTCTTCTACTTCAGCCACAGATTATTTGTGTAATAGTCATTGTTAAATTTAGTCTATTTAAGTCATTAAGGAAGTTACAGTAATGTGTATTAGTGGCTATAAACTTCTAGTTATTCCCTTTCTTACGTTTATTTTTTAAAGTATGTGGCCCAGACTTCTAAAGGAACTTCAAATACATTGTAGTCAGAGAAAGGTTTTATAAAGCAAACCAAAAAGCAATGTGAGACAAAACAGATAAGCATAAACCTTTATCATGTCAGTATCTTGCTACCTGTGGTAACATAGCTTACTTTAGCTGTTAATTGCCAGAAAGGAAGACATAAAATATATTTTTCTAAGGTTTCTCATACATTGTGGGGTTTGTATTTGACACTGGTGATACAGTGTGGCAATTTAGTTTCAGAAATGAAATCTGCTTTTTAGACAGTCTTAACATTGAGTACAACAGATAAGAATCTAGATTTAATGTCAGTAATTATTTGCAAACAGTGACTTAAGCATTGATGTCTTTACAAATCCACTTCCAATTACCAAGTGACAGATATGGCCCATTTGCATGGAGGCTGATTAAAATGAATTGTCTTGGGATTGTAACAATGTGATTATTATATCACTCTATCACAGAGATTAACCAATGATAAAAACTAACGGGGGTCTTAATTCCTTTTGTCATGCTACTTAAGGATTTTTCTAAGATACCTTTTATTTATCTATTAAAGAAAATAGTAGTGAATCATTTCACTTCTACTGTCTTTCTAACATAATAATATATTTTTAAAGTAAACTATATATTTTTACCATTATATTAAAAATATAGGATATTGAACATTTTCAAGTTTCAGTTCTTAGCAAAGACCTTTGATAGCTATTTGATGTTGGCCATATCGCTTGTCCTGTTGTATCTATCTTGATGTTATTAAAATTAACCAATAAAAGGCACATAGAGAAGCACTCAACTTTTGGTTATTCCTCTTGTTACAACAAGTATGTCTAGGCTGCTATTTTTTAAATATTGATTATCAAAGAGAACATACTTTGTTCTAAAAATGTGTAAACAGCAGTAGAAATAATTTTAAAAAGTCAATGGTTTGATATTCCTAAAGTTTCTCTTTTCTCTCAATAATTCTTCCTTGGAAAGAGTTTATTTCTTTATGGGCAGTATTTCTGCATTTCAGAGCATTCCTCTGATCACTAGTGAAGTGCTAGCTCTTCCCTATGTTCTAGGTGATGAGTTTTTTCTTCTCAGGTGACTGAACAATTTAGCCCATTAGAACACTTTGGTTGTTTTCATATTTTGGCTATGGCAAATAGTGTGGTTACAAGGGGTGGAGAGGTAGGGGAAAAGGAGAGAAGTTGGTCAAAGAGTAAAAGGATTAGGTAGGATAAATAAGTTCTAGAGATCCAATGCACTGCATAATGCCTAAGTACTCTATTTATAATAAGGCTGTACTGTATACTGGAAGTTTGCTAAGGGAGTAATTTCAGGTGCTCTCATCACACACCACACCACACACGCACACACACACCACACACATGTACACACACCCATACACACAGATCCCCTCAACTCTTTGTTCACTGCCCAGCCCCCGGGAGCACTTCATATATGTGTGATAGAACTGAACCTGATGGTCCCCTAAGGCTTGAGAAGCACGCCGGCAGTCTGCAGGTTGGTACTCCTCACTTGTCTGGTGCTTGCTGTTAACAGGGGCTTGCAGACATATGATTATTGCACCCGTTAGGGCTGTTAAATGCCAGGACAGAAATGATGGCCTATGAGGACAGCACTGACCCTCATAGACCAACAGTCGCTATGGGGGATGATGTGTACGTACCTTGGCCTGCCCTGAAGCAGGAGGTGGACTTAATGGGCTGAAGATGCCAACTTTTATTTGTTTAGATGGAGTCTGGCTCTGTTGCCCAGGCTGGAGTGCAGGGGTGCCATCTCGGCTCACTGCACCCTCCGCCTCCCGGGTTCAAGTGATCCTCCTGCCTCAGCCTCCTGAGTAGCTGGGCCTACAGGCGTCTGCTACCACGCCCGGTTAATTTTTGTATTGTTAGCAGAGACAGGATTTCTCCATGTTGGCCAGGCTGGCCTCGAACTCCTGACCTCAGGTGATCTGCCTGCCTCGGCCTCCCAAGTGCTGGGATTATAGGTGTGAGCCACCGTGCCCGCCCTAAGATGCCAACTTTGAGCCTCAGACACACGCACAGCTTGGGAATTTAATCTTCACTTTTCCTCCCATAAATATAGAGTGGGGGTGTGATGTCAGCCCCAGACCAATCTCCCTGGGGCTCTGAATCTCTGCTTCCAACAGTCTTGGCAGCCTCTTGACTCGACTTGGGGATTTGAGGTCAGTCGCTCAGCTCCATTCTTCCTTCTGGACTTGGAGCGATCCGGATATGATGGGGTGTGAGTCAGTGCTGGGGACTGAGGGGGTGGTTCCCATTCTCCTTCCAGCCCCGTCAACCAATGAGCCAAGTTCAAGGAGCTCATCTCTGTTGTTCAGACCATCGAGCTAGTGCCTTGAAGTCTCCGGAACAGCTGTGGGAGCCAAGAATCATTACTCCAGACAAAGGGTAGAGAGCACATGCAATATCTAGGTTATTACAGAGCTGGCCTTGGGAGCCAGGAGCTGTGCCAGGCGCAGATATGAGAGGGGCTGCAGGGGGCTGGGTCCAGCTGGCAGCTGTGGTGGGATGCTGGCTGTAGGGTCTCCCTTGGCTCCTCAGAGAGCTTATATTCTGCCACATGCTTCAGAGAAAGGGACTGGGAGGGGCAGGGGCTGGATACCACTGGCCATTCCTGTCTGCAGGAGAGGATAAAATCTGCCACACTCAAGAAAGCTTTTCCTGCCATCATCAGCTGTCACACACTCTGGGGACAGCACTTAGCCAGATCCCCAGAAATCTTGGGCACTTACTGGTTGGGTCACCTAGAGTCTCTGTGTCTTCATTTCTTTGGCTGTAAACAGGAAGCTATTCATAGCTACCTTCCTCTACAGCCAAACTCAGCTACAACTGCATCTGGATCCCCTCCCCCCATGGGCTCTTGTCAAACGGAGAAGGTGCAGGGGGAAGAGGAGTCGAAGGCACCCCACCTGGGCTAGGGGGTCTCAGGGGAGAAAGGGGAGGGGCCGGTGCCCCTGGGGCAGCAGCTTTATCAGCTCCGTGGGTTCCCCGTCACCCCACAGGGCACCCCTGCAGGGCTGCTGGTATCATCTGCTTACCTCACTCAGGAAGGGGATGTTGTAGACATTTCCCAGGAAGCTGAAGGCCACAGGAAAAAAGGCCCTAGGAGCAGAAGAGAGAAGGGAGGAGTCAGTGACGGCCCAAGAAGGGAGGATAGAGGGCAGGAGGCTGAGGTCCACCGAAAGACTCAAGCTCTGGCTTCTGCGCACAGGGGCAGGCTTGATTCCGCACTCCTGTGTTCCGAGAGGCAGCCGAGTGACATGGTTAAGAATGAAGGCCCTTCAATAAAACAAGAATCCCATTCTCTCTCCCTCTTTCTCTTCCTCTTTCTTTCATTCTTTTTTTCTTTCTTTTGCTGTTTCTTTTTTTCTTTCTTTCTCCTTTTCTCTCTTTAAAAAAAAAAAAGACGGTGAGTATTCAGAAAAGAAGGAAAGAAGCAGGGGGCACTCCTAGAAGAGAGAACAGTGTAAACAAAAGCAGAGGGTTGGAGATGCTTCATTTTCTATTAACGAGAGAGTACATACTTGTTCTGGATGGAGAGGCATGTTCATGTAAAGCAAGTGCACTGCGTTTTGGAGGGTTTTGAATGCCAGCCTTAGGTCTCAGGACATGATCCATGTTGTAACTCCTTCTGTACTGTTCCAGGATGGATCTGGGAGCTGAGGTAGGATAAGAAGTAATGAAAGATTGACACATGGGGTTGCAAAGTGTAGGGTGGATGGAGATCAAGAGACAGCAAACTGGGGCATGGCTAGAATCAAGATAAACTAATCAGAGAGGCAGAACTAGTTATGAGGTAACCAGGCTGACTTGGAGGTGCTGGGGCAGAGCAGGCTTTGAAACAGAAGTGGCAAGCAGCACCTGCAGCAACTCCCCAAGGCCCCAGAATGCAGCACAGAGCTTTCTAAAATCCTTGTCTGGGACGGGGAGGGTGCCATGAAGAGAATGAAAGCATTTTGGACAATATATAGATGGCACGGGGTCATCACTGTGAAGGTTGTTGACCAGAAGCCAACAGAATGGTATTTTAGAAAAATGAATTAAGTAGTACTGTAGGAACAAAGTAGGAAAGGATAGCACATCAAGACATGATTTGTTTTTTTTTTTTTGTTTTTTGAGCTGGAGTTTCACTCTTGTTGCCCAAGCCAGAGTGCAGTGGCGCGATCTCAGCTCACAGCAACCTGGGCAACAAGAGGAAATCTATGTCTCAAAAAAAAAAAAAAAAGAAAGAAAGATTGAAGTTGGGAGACTTGAACCTCTGTCTCCCAAGTTCAAGCAATTCTGCTGCCTCAGTCTCCCGAGTAGCTGGGATTACAGGTGTGCGCCACCATACCCAGCTAATTTTTTGTATTTTTAGTAGAGACGAGGTTTCACCATGTTAGCCAGGCTGGTCTTGAACTCCTGATCTCAAATGATCTGCCCGCCTCGGCCTCCCAAAGTGCTGGGATTATAGGCATGAGCCACCTAGCCCAGCCCAGTGATTTTTAAAGTTACAAAAATCACTTCGAAAACACCAAGTTTGACTTTTCTTTGCTCACCAGAATACCTAACAGGCAGTTCATAGTTAATAAATGTTAAATGTGAAATGAATGCCCTCTGGAAAATGCTTGCTTTTGTTCTTACACTAAGACTATCTCCTAGAATAAAGTAATACATTAATATTGTGGTTTATACATCAAATTTCTGTGACTTTGGCCAATATGAGTCACTTCTTTGCAACCTAATAATTCTTGGATGAATTAATAGCACTGGATTTCCAAACTTTTCAGGCGGAAGATCTGATGCTGGATTAATTATTTGGTTGAAAGCAATAAAAATAGGTGCTTGCAACATGGCAAAAATTAATGTATTGAAAGGATATAACACAGGTCAGAGAATAAAGATTTGTTGGATAATTTGGCCTCAAGAGGCCAGACCCAAAGAAGCTTCAAGGACTGTAGCAGAGGGGACTTGTAACTGTCTTTCTATGGTACTGCTGTCAGATGATGTAGCTTCCTCACCTTCCGTGTCAGTGTTTCAGCTGGTTTCAGCAACCAGCTCGAAACTTACATTCCTGGGGGAAAAAGTGTTATTGGCCAAACAAAGATCAAACATCAACCTCTATATTGGGAGTAGACATCAGGGTTTTGTTACTGACAAACCTGTCAAAACCACATATTGGGATGTCCAGGGGCAGCCCCCTAGGAAGGAATTCTAGGCAGACAAAAAATAATTGATGTGCATTCTAGGCATTTCCATTTACATGTTTACCCTCGAAGAAGGATGAACAGGTGATTGTACAAGACGCTGCCTAAGGGCTTTTCTCCCCCTGAGAAGTCTACACGTTAGAATTGACATTTATCATTCCAGAGACCAGATCCTACAGATAAAGATGAATTCATGGACTGTGTAGCTTATCTACCCTGGTCTCATTTCCCAGAAGTTTTCAATATTTTTTCAATATGTCTGCATGACCTGGTGATTTACATTTTTCTAATTACAGCATAAAATAATATAGAATATAGAATACATGCCAAAAAATACACAGATCATAAGTGCTCTGCTCAAAGAATTGTCAAAAGTAAAGGATATGTGTAATCAGAACCCAGATTGAGAAATAAAATCTAACCAGCAACCTAGAACATCCCACTGATGCCCTCTCCCCGTCACTTTCCCCAACAAAAGTAACTGCTAAACTAACTTCTGTCTCCATCAGTGAGTTTTGCCTAGTTTGGGGCTTTATATAAATTGAATCGTATATTTCGTGCTCTTTTGTGTCTGGATTCTTTCATTCAACATTATGTTTTATGAGATTCACCCATGATGCTACAAGTCGTTTGTTCTTTCTCTTTCCTGTATGTGGTACTTTGTTTTGTGAGTACACTGCTGTTTATCCACTGTTGATGAACATTCTTTCCTGTTTTGGGCTATTACTAATAGTGCTGCTATGAACATTCTGATACATGTCTTTTTGTGAATATATCCACTAATTTCTGCTAGGTATATACCAAGGAGTGGAATTGCTAGTTCAAAGAGTATGTGTTATATAAGTTCAGCATTAATAGGTAGTACAAACAATTATCCAAAGTAGTTGTACAGATTTATATTTTTATTTATTTATTTATTTATTTTATTTTTTTGAGACAGTCACACTCTGTCACCCAGGCTGGAGTGTAGTGGCATGATCCTGGCTCACGGCAATCTCCGCCTCCCGGGTTCAAGCCATTCTCCTGCCTCAGCTGCTTGAGTAGCTGGGAATACAAGCGCATGCTACCACACCCAGCTAATTGTGTGTGTGTGTGTGTGTGTGTGTGTGCACATGTGTATTTTTAGTAGAGATGGAGTTTTGCCATTTTGGTCAGGCTGGTCTTGAACTCCTGACCTCAACTGATCCACCCACCTCAGCCTTCCAAAGTGCTGGGACTACAGGTGTGAGCCACCATGTCTGGCCCAGATTTATGTTTCTAATAGCAGTGTGTACAAATTCCATTGATTCCACATCCTTGACAATTCTTCATTTTAACCAGTCTGGTAGGTGTGCAATATCTTATCGTGACGTTAATTTAGATTCCTCAGATGACTCATGAAGTGGATCATCTTTTCATATGTTGATGGGCCATTTGAAATACTCCTTTTTGAGGTGCCTGTCAAAATCTTTTGCCCACCTTTTGATTATGTTGTCTCTTTTTCTTATTGATCTGTAGGGTTCTTTACATATTCTGGACACAAATCCTTTTTGGGATATATATATTACATATATCTTCTCCCGCTATGTGGTTTTCCTTTTTACTCTCTTAATCTTACCATTTGATGATCTTAAGTTCTTAATGTTTTTCATTTTGTCAGCTTTTCCTTTTTCCTTTTCTTTCTTTCTTTCTCTCTTTTTTTTTTTTGGCAGGGTCTTGCTCTGTTGCCCAGGCTGGAGTACAGTGACATAATCATAGCTCCCTGCAGCCTCAAACTTCTTGGCTCAAGCTATCCTCCTGCCGCAGCCTCCAAAGTAGCTGGGACTACAGGCATGCACCACCACATCCAACCAATTTTAAATTTTTTTGTAGAGATGGGGGTCTTACTATGTTGTCCAGGCTAGGCTCAAATAATCCTCCCACCTGAGCCTCCCAGTGTTCTGGGATTACAGGCGTGAGCCACCACACCCAGCCCAGCTTTTCCTTTAGGGTTAGTGCTTTTAGTGTACTGTTTGAAAAATTTTGACAGATAAATTGTAGTAATTGGAAAAATAGTATAGGTCATACAAAACTAAAAATAAATTAAGAACAAAAAACATGGCATTCATTAACTTCAAGAAAAAAAATCAAACTAGAAACAAGACATAATTGCAGTATACCACTTGGTTCAACTGTCAAAATTATTTACACAATTATCATAATACAATCCCTGACTACTGATTTATCCAAAAATTGTGATAACTTTTGAGGTCTCTGTGAGGGCCCAATAAGTAACAACCATCTTCCTAACCTGAGTTCTAAACAAATGGAGAAATAATACAAAAGAGTGTCAGAGAGAGGTTAAATGTCACTTTTATTATAACGGATTGGAGGCCAAGTTGCAGAGTGTAGCATCAAGTGTTTTTGCAAAGTGAGATGGTTAAAACAAGACCAGACATAGATAGGATTAACCCCTCAGTCACGGGCCATGCCGGGTCGAGGTGGGCCTTCTCACATGGGCTCATCATGGTGCCCATGCGGCCAGCAGGTGATTGACATCCAACACCACAAGATTTTCAAGGGAGTAGTTTAGTTTAAAAAAGAAGAAACTTTCTCTATAAATTCTGGTAAAATGAAAATCACTCTAGACAGGTATTCATGTAGGAGTTTGTTTTTTTGCTTCAGCTTTTATTTTCGATACAAGGGGTACATGCACAGGTTTGTTACATGGGTATATTGCACTCAGTTAGGAGCATAGTACCTGATAGGTAGTTTTGAACTCAGACGCCACTGCCTCCCTTCCCCCTCTAGGTGCCTGTAGTGTTTATTGCTCCCATGTTCATGTCCATTTGTGTTCAATGTTTAGCTCCCACTCATAAATGAGAACATGCAGTATTTGGTTTTTGGTTCCTGCATTAATTTGCTTAGGATTATGGCCACCAGCTCCATCTATGCTGTTGCAAAGCACATGATCTCATTCTTTTTTCTGACTGCATAGTATTCCACGGTGTATCTCTACCACATTTTCTTTATCCAACTCACCATTGACGGACCCCTAGGTTGATCCCATGCCTTTACTATGTATGAAATGTGGCAATGTACATATAAGCACGTGTCTTTTTGGTATACTAATCTATTTTAGGAGTATGTTTTAATTAAGACGTAGCTAATGCTATGCAAAATAAACTAAGTTTATGAGGTCTCAACCACAACATAAATTGAGTTATTGATCATGTAACAGGCCAAGTCATGTGTTCCTTATCAGTGGAGGCAGCTCTGCCATTTTCCACACTTGACTTCCAAGGTTGCAGTAGTCCTCTCAGCATACAGAAACATGGGAGGGAGTTTCTTATGGGCCAGGCCTAGATTTGCCACTCATTTCCACTTATGTTTAACAGGCTAGTGACCTAACTGCAAGGGAAGCTGGGAAATATAGTCTAGCTATGAGTCCAGGAAGTAGAGTGGACTACAAATTTTGGTGAACGGCTGTTGGTCTCTGTCACTGGATATAAGGTTCATGTGGGCAGCACCTTTTTTGTTCCTTATTATCTCCTGTGACTGACTCATAAATATTTGTGGAATAAATAATATAGTGGGAGGAACATGAGCTTTGAAACTGAAAGACCTGAATCCTAACCCAAGCTCTGCCACTTTCTAATTGTATTAATTTAGACAAGTTACTTAAATTTCTTGAGCCTCCATTTGTCATGTATAATGGAGATGAAAATATATTTGTGATCTGCTTCCCAGGCCATACCAGCCTGGTGTGAGAATAGGTAGTGGTTGAAATTATGCCAACAAACATAATAATAGTGGCTGGCCCAGTGGTTCATGCCTATAATCCCAGAACTTTGAGAGTCCAAGGCAGGAGGATTGCTTGAGCCGAGGAGTTCAGGAGCAGCCTGGGCAACACAGTGAGACCAGTCTCTACAAAAAATTTAAAAATTAGCTGAGACTGGTGGCGTGCCTCTGTAGTCCTAGCTACTTGGGAGGCTGAGGCAGCAGGATTGCTTGAGTCCAGAAGTTCAAGACCAGCCCGGGGAACATAGCAAGGACCTGTCTCTATCATTTTTTTTTAATTGTTTAAAATAGTTATCATTTCCCTGGTCCTGCTTCTTCCCCAGTATTTGTGAAACAGGCCTGTGATTTCCTCCCAAATCATTCTGGGAATGAGAAAGGGGCATGTAACATGGAGATAGTAGTTGTCTCATATGTACTCTGTCACCAGGCTGGAGTGCAGTGGCATGATCTCGACTCACCGCAATCTCTACCTCCCGGGTTCAAGTGATTCTCCTGCCTCAGCCTCCCGAGTAGCTGGCATTACAGGCACACACCACCACACCCAGCTAATTTTTTTGTATTTTTAGTAGAGACAGGGTTTTACCATCTTGGCCAGGATGGTCTCAATCTCCTGACCTTGTGATCCACCTGCCTCGGCTTCCCAAAGTGCTGGATTACTTACAGGTGTGAGCCACCGCACCTGGCCTCTTCTTTTTTTAAATGTATTCTTTTTTTTTTTTTTTTTAGACAGAGTCTCGCTTTGTTGCCAGGTGCCAGGCTGGAGTGCAGTGGCACGATCCCGGCTCGCTGCAACCTCCGCCTCTGGGGTTCAAGCAATTATCTTGCCTCAGCCTCCCAAGTAGCTGGGACTATAGGTGCTTGCCATCATGCCCAGCTAATTTTTGTATTTTAGTAGAGATGGGGTTTCACCATGTTGGCCAGGATGGTCTCGATCTCTTGACCTCGTGATCCGCCCGCCTCGGCCTCCCAAAGTGCTGGGATTATAGGCGTGTACCGTGCCCAGCCCTTTTTAATGTATTCTTAAAGCACTATATTTGTCCAAGCAGCCAAGAGTCTGTATTTCCCTGTTTTCTGCCTCTGGCACCCTGGAGTGAAGTCTGTGGCCAGATGGTCAAGGCTTGGGCTGAGGCTGCGGGTTCCCAACACCTTCATGTTCCCAGATCACTGCATGCTCTCGGTACCTTCCAGAGCCCTGTAACTCTGCCACGTATGCTGCCCAGCAAGGGTGCTTCAGGTCATACTATCTCACCTTAATAGCTTTCAAGTGAAGTGGCTTTGTTTGTTTGCTTCTGTTCTTTTATTCAATCTCACTAGACTAAGGCAGAAATCCCCGGAGCAGAGCCAGCATATAATGTTAGTGACAAGCAGCTTACAATATGCATGACATCCCTCCCTCTTTCACCCAAATTTGCCCCATTGTCCTTAGAATGCGCTCTCTCTCTGGACTTCTTTGATTCTTCAAGCAAATAGATCTCCTCCCACCAGACTTCCAGACACTTATAGATCTGTCAGAACTCTGGGCTGAACCTAGGTTTGTCGGCTCAGCTGGGATTCCCTGCACCCCACCCCTGTGCTTTACTGCTTTGCAGGGTTGATGTTGGCATTCAATTAGATAAAGTAGGTAAAATACTAGAGTTGTTGGTGGCATCAAAAAGGTACATAGTATGTGTTGCTTCTTTTCATATTAGGCTACTTCTGGCATCACCAACATTTATAGATATATATCATGTATTCCCCTGAAAGGAAGCTCCTGGCTACAAGCATCCTTGAATTTGGGACAGATGGCATAAATACTACATTACCTTGATACTTAGGGCAGGGTCTACAAATTCAGCTAATAGACAGTCTTGGATATAGGACCTGCAGGGTTTGCATTTTCCAAAATAGGATAGAAAGCTGATGTGGGCCACAAGGGAGTGATACCATGAGAGCAACATATTCACACATGATTTTTCCAATTATCCACAGATAGTTACTATTCAAATGGGGCCTGGGAATTACCAAGGTAGTGTTAGGTGTCCCAACAACTGCTATGAGGACCCTTCATTCCAGTCTAATAGGAAGCCAGAATTATACCTCAAAATGCACATGGCAAAAAAAAAAGGGAGGAGGGAAGATATGAAAGAGAGAAAATACGCAAAACAAACAATATTCTAACAAATGTCTTTTGGATGAATTAGAGCAGAAAAGAGTAGAAATATGGAAAACAGGAGATGCTCGCAGTGACTAACAAATGAGC
This sequence comes from Cheracebus regulus, assembly GCA_963574635.1. Classification (NCBI taxonomy): domain Eukaryota; kingdom Metazoa; phylum Chordata; class Mammalia; order Primates; family Pitheciidae; genus Cheracebus; species Cheracebus regulus. The sequence continues at coordinate 9,697 of CAUYQU010003495.1, read as the reverse complement.
AGATGAGGGACTGGACCTAAAGGGCAGTTGCTGAACTTCTCTGATCATGGTAAGCATGAGACAGTGTAGAAGGAAATTAGGAGAAGTGTTTGATGGGTTAGGTATGGACATGCGAGAGGAAAAGGAACAGAAAGAACCATGAGGTTATCAGCTTGAGGGGCAGGGTAGTGCCCCTGAGCTTAAAGCACAGCACTGAGAGTTAGAAAACCTGTCCCTACCACTTCGAACAAACAGCTTAACCCTTCTTAGCCACTCATCTCATTTGTAAAGTGCCTCTGCTCACCACACAGTAGTTTTGTAAGGCACGGATAAGATGATGTGCAAGAAAGCTGCAACGTGCTGGACAAATGAAAGGCAGTCATGTTCGCCATCATCGTTATCAGTAGGGAAGCTGGAAGGGGAGTATAATTTGACTAAGAATGTGAGAAATTCAATTTTAAATATGCTAAGATGTTGACATAATATTAAAGTGAAGATAACAGAAAACAAGTCAATGTGGGGAACAACTTAAGGAGTTAATGAGCCAAGCCATTATATACAACAACAACAAAACATATTTCCTTAATATGCCAAGTCTAATCTGCCATTGATGGACATTTAGGTTGATTTCATGTCTTTGCTATTGTGAAAAATGCTGCAATGGACATACATGTGCATGTGTCTTTATGACAGAATAATTTCTATTCCTGTGGGTATTTACCCAGTAATGGTATTGCTGGGTTGGATGGTAGTTCTGTTTTTATCTCTTTGAGGAATTGCCACACTGCTTTTCCAACAGTTGAGCTACACTCCCACTAACAGTGCATAAATGTCCCATGGAATACTATGCAGCCATAACAAAGAAAAAGATCATATCCTTTATGGGAATATGGATGGAACTGGAGGCCATTAGCCTTAGCAAACTAACGCAGGAACAGGAAACCAAATAGCACATGTTCTTACTTAGAAGTGGGACCTCATGATGAGAACACGTGGACACAAAGAGGGAAATAACAGACATGTGTGCCTACTTAAGGGTGGAGTGTGGGAAGAGATCAGATCAGAAAAAATAACTATTGGTTGTGAGGCTTAGTAACTGGGTGACAAAATAATCTGTACAACAAACCCCCATAACACAAGTTTACCTATATAACAAACCTGCACATGTCCCCTGAACCTAAAATAAAAATAAAATAGGCCAAGTCTTCTAACTTATTGAGCTGGTTTGGGGTATAGGCTCAACTGAGGCTTATCATCACTTGCATAATATAGTAAGTATATGCAGTACAACTGAGCAATAGTGTTACTGGTATGTCTGTGCTATGGGAGCTTGGATGTGGCTGCTTTAACACTACAGACTCTTGACTGGAGCCTCATTCATCAGTGTCCTTGGATGTCCACCTATGAAGTACACAAAAATAGCAAAAGCAAATTTGACTAAAATGAGGTGTGTGGGGGGAGGGGAATGGTGTAGGAGTAAACAGAAAAAAGAAAAAAAAGCAAGAATAAAAGTAAGAAAGTAAAAGGAGATGCTGAGTAAAGGATATTTGCTCATGGGATGCAACTATAAATAAACTAGGGGAAAAAAGATTTTTGTATACTTAAGAATGTAAATCAATGAACTGGACTGAGTACTGTATAAAAACTGTAAGGCATATGATTGTGATGAAAGAAGCCTCATTTCCTTTTCCTAAGAGAAAGCCACAGGTAATCACCCTTTGTAAAATGAGTCATTTTGCATATATGAAAATAAAATTTGCTGTTTGAAGGAATCCCATGATGGTTCCTCATATAAAGTAAGAGTTCGCTTCATGAAGCAAACAGTCACTCCTATTTGTGAAATGGAAGGATTGGTTGATTGCACAATGTATCACTTGTGTAGACCTGTATCGTCATCTACCAGGACTCTGTACATTAAAAGAAACATGATGTTGAACCTGAAGTTCGACTAGAGATAACCCATTTTCTACCTTCTCTCCCAAGGTACATCTTCTTGAATAAGTTCCCTGGAGATGCCACACCACATCTCCTTCCAAAAGTAACCAAAAAACGAATGACTGAAGAAAGAGTGGGTCCCAGACCTAGGGCCATCTGGTGCAAAAAGGTGAGCTAAGCAAGTCACTTTCCTCTCTCAGGGTTTAGGACTAAGAAAAAAACAAAGCAGTGGTGGCTGAAATTGAAAGGATTCAAATTGCCAACCAAAGTTCAAGAGACAAGAAGCAACAATAATGCAGAGGAAGCTGCCAAGAGACAGAGGAAATGAATCTGTATAAAGAAGCAGAATACAGGAGCTGTGGGATCAGTATCTAGGAGAAAAGATGAGAGAGGCACTCTTAGAAAGGCTTTACTTTAAAAGCAGTTTAAGTGGAAGGCCAGCAAGAGAAGCCAGTTGCAAAGTATGTTGATGGGTGGGTGGGTGGAGGTGACAAGAGAATATCACTGCTTGGGATTTCAAGAGACTGAGTGGAATGTGAACCATCCTGTATGGGAGGATGAGGTCTCAAGTATGTAGGGAAAATAGGACTTTGCTTCCCTGTGAGCCAGGTGAGCTAAGAACTGGAACCTGCATTTACAATGGGGTGTAAAATTGACCTGATAGAACTAAAAACCACATGATAAACTATTTATGAAACAAGCTTTTAATGGGTTGTTAGATTAATTCAGGTTTAAACAATGGAACCATGTACCTGCAATTTACCAACTTTACGTAGTATATCATCTAAGATTTCCACATACTGTAGTAAACTGGCTTTGCGATCTCACTCATTGTCCATGTAAGTAGGAATAAAAGAAAGAAATATAGCAGAGACCCTAAAGAAAATAAAAAGCAAACTATGTCTGCACTCTTAAGGACAAGGTCAACTCTTCTAAAAATGCTTGTTTTTTGATAAACTTAAAAATCTTACCCTCTCCCAAGATTCTGACACTGTCACCTATCACCTCAGGGCAATGTTTTTCAAACTGTAGGTCATGAAATCAATTTGGATGGTCATGACCAGCATTTTTTTAAAAGAACAGTATGTACTGTTTTTTTTAAAAAAGATGTTTTCGTTGTTTTAATCACACACACACACACACACACACACACACACACACACACACACACACACATACAATGTGTACTGAGTTAACATGTAAAATGTATTTCTTACTGTGGTTCACAACAAAAATGTTAGAAAAACATTTCCCTCTCCCTGGCCTCTCTATTGACATTGTTTTATTTTTTGCATATGTCCAGTTTTACTTTTTTTTTTTTCAGATAGAATCTTGCTCTGTCCCCCAGACTGGAGTGCAGTGGCACAATCTTGGCTCACTGCAACCTCTGCCTCCCAGGTACAAGCAATTCTCCTGCCTCAGCCACCCGAGTAGCTGGGATTACAGGCACCCGCCACTATATCCAGCTAATTTTTGTATTTTTAATAAAGATAGATGGGGTTTTGCCATGTTGGCCAGAGTGGCCTCGAACTCCTGACCTGGTGATCCACCTACCCTGGCTTCCCACATTGCTGGGATTACAGGCATGAGCCACTGTGCCTGGCCCTAAAATGTATATTCTATCCCCTCCCCTGCACCTGGGAATTCTTTTATCTCCCCTAAGTGTCAAGCGTCGCCCTGGTTGAGAATCACTGGACGAAGGCATAGGGAACCCTTGCCTTTTGAATTACAGTAGCAGCATCAATTCTCAGCAAGGAAGCCCTATAAACCTTCTGTTTTGAGTTTTTGCTGACCTTATTTCTTCATATTATTTCCAGAAAGAATATAGAGGTCAGTGGGCCCCCAAGAATCTTACAAACTGATATTTAGGTTCTGTGAATTCTCAGACTGATTATTCAGGTTAAAAGGTTGTCATTCTCTGTAAGCTTCTGTTGCAGAAATGCTAATATTTGACGAGAGAATCTTAAAAATATTAACTAGCTGGTCAGCATGGCTACTGAACATTCTGAATGAATGTTGACCATCAACAACCAAAGATTCATTCTACCTGAAGGTCACTTAGCAAGGGAGGAAAAGTGGAGGATTAAAATCCTAGTCCTCTCCCAAACAGCACTCATGAATTTTGATAAGACACCCCAGAGCAAGTTAGAATTGGCCAATGTCAAATGGTAATGGTGGCCGGCTATGGTGGCTCACACCTGTAATTCCAGTACTTTGGGAGGCTAAGGCGGGGGATCACTTGAGGCCAGGACTTTGAGACCAGTCTGGCCAAAATGGTGAAACCCCATCTCTACTAAAAATATAAAAATTAGCCAGGCAAGGTGGTGCATGCCTGTGGTCTCAGCTACTTGGGAGGCTGAGGCACGAGAACTGCTTGAACCCAGGAGGCAGAGGCTGCAGTGAGCCAAGATTGCGCCACTACACTCCAGCCTGGGCAACAGAGTGAGACTCTGTCTCAAAAAAAAAAAAAATGGTAACAATGAAGATTAAACTTTTTAAAAAAATATTGAAGCTATTTTTTTTTTGTTTTAAATAACCAGGCATGGTGTGGGAGAAAGCCATACCTAGGAATGAAATGGTGAAAGGTCTTAAAAAACAAACAAACAAAAAAACAAAAAAACCCTGAATACAAGAAGAAGGAGGTAAAGTAGGTTTTTTGAAAAAGCATTAAAGACTATAGGGGAGAATGGAAGAAAAAAGCAAGAAAAGGCTCAGAAGAGACAAGACAATGGAAAGAAAATCATATTAGATTACCTCAAGTCTGGAAAAATAAGGTAGGCATAAGAAAATCCAGGATGCTTTTAATGGAAAGGACATACTGAAGGACAGAGCCAAGATAACTGCCTGAACTTTCCTCCTGGACAGGCAAGTACCCAGGAAACCATACTTGCTTTAGGGATCTGAGAGCCAGGAGTAGTCTCAGAGATGAGGCACAACTGGCTCATGTGCTGTAATTGATGGAGCCAAGGGAAAGATAGCATGCACGGGCAAAGCTGGGCACATGACACACAGAGTCCCACTGAAGTGTCAGGCCAAAGGATCTAGGAAAAGCAGCAGAAATAACCAGATGCCGGGCAGTGGAGCAGGAACTGGCGCTCCCAGGACAGGACAAGCAATTTAGATGACAGGTGGGAGGCAGAGCTTCAGAGTTTCCCAGGGCACTGAAGTATCATCACGGAGGAATTTTATGGGGCTGTTTAGGGAGCTAAGCTGCTTTTATATAAATGTAATGGAGCCAATCCCTTAACCTCAGCAAGAAATAATAGCCATGACAAGAACAACAGCAGCAATAATAGTAGCTACTCTATACTCTCTGTAGCCCTTGGTTTGAATCTTGGTTCGATCATTCACTGGTGGCAAAATGGGCCTATTTAGCAAGTTCTTTGACTTCCCCAGCTTCAGTTTTCTCCCCTTTTAAAACGCAGGTCATGAGAAGGACTGTCTTCCTGGATGATTACCTCCATTCCCATGGCGTTATGAGTCTATGTGTTGGCAACTCACAAATTCGTTTCTCCAATTCAAACCTCTCCTCTGAGTTTCAGACCCCTGCATCCAAACACAACTCAAATTTAACAATGGGAAAATGAAATTATTTAGATTCTCTTGACCCTGGCCTTCCTCTCCGTAAATGGCACCGTCAGCGGCTCAACTTGATGTCCTTGACTCCTCCTTCTCCTTGACACCCAACATCCAATTCAGTGAATCCTAGAATAAAATCCAAAATCATTTCCATGGCTATGGACAATTCTACTGAAGTCCATCCATTCTTGCCCCAAAATGAACCTGGGATGGCGGTAAAAATGCAGGAGACCCTCATAATGATGGCCTCTGTCTCTTCTGCATTTCTCTCCTCACCACTTTCTCTTCTCTGCTCCCAACTGCTGCTTCCCATCGTTGTCTTTCCAGGTTTTCTTTTCTTTTAAATTGTTTTTAGAGATGAGTTCTCACTCTGTCACTCAAGCTGGAGTGCGGAGGAGCACTCGGTCATGGCCACCGTGGTTCACTACGGCCTCAACCTCCAGGGTTCAGGTGATACTCCCACCTCAGCCTCCCAAGCTGGGACCACAGGCACACACCACCACACCCAGCTACATTTTTGTATTTTTAGTAGAGACAACATTTCACCATGTTGCCTAGTCTAGTCTTGAACTCCTAGGCTCAAGCCATCCGCCCACCTCAGTTTCCCGAAGTTCTGGGATTGCAGGCATGAGCCACCACGCCTGGCCCTTTCCAGGTTTTCTAAGCCCTGTTTGGTTTTGTTTTTTCTCAGTTCTCTAAAGCCTTCCTGGCATTTTGTAGCCTGTTTGGGATGTGCATCACTGGTTCCACCTCAGTCTTCCTCTTCAGAAAAGGTTCTTTTATGTTCCCACCAGCCCCAACACCCAACGACCTTGGGTAAGAAACTCTCAAATTCACTTAAGTTTTATTAAAATGTAGTCGTGCACAGAACTGTGTAAGGTGAATCAAAGTGGGTGAGCATAGAAAGCCAAGCACTTTAGAGAGAGTGTGTGTTTTAGTAGAAACATCCAAACTGAAAGGCATGGCTTCTTATGGAAAAATGTTCTCCTTTTGAGCTGTGGCAGGCTGGAAGGATTTGAGATCAGGCTGCAGATGAGCCGGGAACCAGGCGGGCTGGGTTGTTGCTCACTCTGCTCCTCCTTTGTGGCAGCTGCCTCGCCCCGCTCTCTTCCCCTTCCTACTCACTGTAAAACCACAATCCGCAGCCAAACAGTTGGGTTATCAGCCAGCAGTGCATTTCCATGGAGTAGAGCTGTCCCCATAAACAGTAGAATGATAAAGAATTCATTCTCAAGCATTTTTACAATGATCCATCTAATTTGAGGCTCATATCTAAACCAAAAATATTCAGGAAGCTGAAAAGCATTGTATGTGATAAGGATGATCTGTACTGAGAAGAGGGAGTGGGGACAGATGCCTAAGATTGTTAGAGCAGGTTAAGAAAAATACGCTTTTCCTTCCTTCCTTGAAGACGGAATAAGATATCAGTTTAGGAAGCTGTCTTTCATGGAGGAAAATGGTTAAAACCTCATTTCATATGCAGCTTCCAGGTAGAAATCCTTGCACGCCTTCTCTTTTTCTAAGCCCTCTAGGGTAGCTGGGACCTGTGCATTTTGCTCACTTTACTATCTCCACCAACTAACAGTGAAGGCACTTAGTAGACACTCATTAAATACTTGTATAAATGTAACCTCTCTGGCACCTCAATGCCCTAATTTCTTCCTGCCTTTTGCATTTTATAATTTAAAAAAAAACTATTTCAATCCTTAGAACTTGAGCTGCCCACTCAAAATAACCTGGGTAGCCTGGCAAGACAGGGGGACAGAGGTCTCAAATGAGGTACACAGGATATCAAAACTAACTCTACATAGAGTCTACCATTCTTCGAATTCAAGTTCCATTCCATGGCCATGTCATTAAAGGAAGAATGCTGGAGAAGGCATTGATTTTCCATCCTACAGAGGAAACTGAGGCAGAATGAGTAACTTGCTTAGATTCTCTCAGTTTGGAGTGTCAGGTCCAGAAGTCTGTCAGAGTTTTGGAAACAGCCTGAGCAGACTAGGGCTCTGCCACTTATCTGCCACTTAGAAATAACATGGGCAATATTTGCAATCTCTATGGGCCTACTTCTGTAACAAGGAATAATGATAGGATTATTCTATCCTGACCGCTGAATTAAAATAGGATGATACTTGGGCCAATCATGGTGGTTCACACCTGTAATCCCAGCACTTTGGGAGGTTGAGGTGGATGGATCACTTGAGTCTAGGAGTTCAAAAACAACCTGGGAAATATGGTGAAACCCTGTTTCTACAAAATACACAAAATATTAGGCCGGGAGCAGTGGCTCATGCCTGTAATCCCAGCACTTTGGGAATCTAAGGCGGGTGGATCACCAGAGGTCAAGACCAGCCTGGTCAACATGGCAAAACCTCATCTCTACTAAAACTACAAAAAAAATTAGCTGGATGTGGTGGCACATGCCTATAATCCCAGCTACTCCTGAGGTTGAGGCAAGAGAGTAGCTTGAACCCAGGATGCAGAGGTTGCAGTGAGCTGAGATTGCACCATTGCACTCCAGCTTGAGTGACAGAGTGAGACTCTATCTAAAAAAAAAAAAAAAAAAAAATTAGCTGGGGATGGTGGTATGCACCTGTAGTTCCAGCTACTTGGAAGGCTGAGGTGGAAGGATCATTTGAGCCCAGGAGTTCAAGGCTGCAGTGAGCTATGGTTGCACCACTGCGCTCCAGCCTGGGCAAGAGAGCGAGACCCTGTCTCAAAAAAATAAAAAAATAAAAAATAATAAAAAGGTGATACAGGAAAGTGTGTGCTAATTAGATAAGCACAAACAACAGTTTCCTTCTGCTACCCCCAGAGGAGTGGAAACAGCAGATACAATTTTGTGAAGATAATAAAACTTTGCTGATTATTTAAAAAAAACAATCTGAAAATAACGATTCCATGCATAATAAACCAGTACTTCTAGAACTTTAATTAAAAAGGCGTTCTGACAATGTTAATTCTTGTGTCTGGCATATATATTATCTGATACACACATGCATGCACGTGCACACACACACCTTTCCTTCCTCATTAACCAGTTTGAACAGTCAGCCTGCACGCGGGAGCAGACAGGGACCCAGGAAGCCAGGGTGAAGAAGCTCCTAAATCAGATGGGTTCTGAAACAGCTTTCCCCTTCCCTCAGGCTGAGATATTCTGCCATCTGTTTTGATTAAACCTTTCAAAATTCAACTTGTGTTTTTCCTTCCATTCCTTTGAAATCTCCTTTAATTCAACAGTCTTTAGGCTTTCTTCTTTCCCTTAACCACCATCTGGTGCTTCTATTTAAAAAAAAGAAAGAAAGAAAGAAAAGAAAACACATACAACAAACACTTTGAGTTCCTTGGAAGAAAGGTATAATGATGAGGATAATTTATTCCCATAGTGAGGCCCATTACTATTTCCATGGCAACAGACTGTGATGTTCTGAACATGGGACTTTGTGATCATCACAAGAACAGAATGGCAAAAGGCCCTGTTCAGACTCTTTGTCCTTATGGATTCTTTGGGTAATCACCCTTGGTGGCTCCCAGTTGCCTACAGAATTAAGTGCAAAGGCCTTGGGGTGGCATTCAAGGCCCTTCTAAATCTGGTCCAGTCATTCCGGGCTCACCGTCTGCCAATCTTAGGGCACATGGTACTCTGGCATTCTCTTACAACTCACTGTGTCCTGGATGTATCACAAGGTCTCACACCTCCATTCCTTTGCCTCTCCTTACAATTGCCCTTCCTCAACTTCCCTATTTGTTTTACTTTTTTTTAACCTAATGAAACCCTCCTCATTCTAAAGATTTAGCTTAAATGCCACTTTCTCTATGGACTTTTCCATGGCTCACCCAGGCAACAGCAATAACTCTTTTCTATGCTGCAGGCATTTTGCTCAAACAAGTATAATGACATGCAATGTCTGGTATCATAGTTATGCTCATATCTCCTTCATTTGAATTTGAATTATTTGCTCTCAATATCCATGCCTGTTTCATTTTTGTCAAACGCCTCGATTATTTCACATGATTTCTCAAAACATCCTGGGGGTAGGTGGTCAGGCTTTTAATCTCCCCATTTTACTGTTACAACACCAAAGTCTAAAAATGTCAGAGACGGGGACAGGTGCGGTGGCTGACGCCTGTAATCGCAACCCTTTGGGAAGCTGAGGCTGGTGGATCACTTGAGGTCAGGAGTTCAAGACCAGCCTGGCCAACA